>JAODAL010055987.1:0-23583 GCA_025379985.1 Phyllomedusa bahiana | reverse complement strand
AGCGATCTTCTGTAAGTTTCCCTCGCATGTTTCCGAATCCTGCTACACTTCGCCTCTGTCGGAGGATTTAGGACCAAAAAAAAACCTAGGTCTGCCTGTCTGGAGCTGCGAGCGCTGCACGCGCCTCGTTTGCCGACTCGCCATCGTACATGCCTCGAGTTTCGGGCGCAGCCGCGGTCCCGCCCCGTAACACTACCCCGCCCCACAACACACAACCGCGCCCACCAAGCCCGCCCCTTCATGCGGGGCCAGTCTTAAATTGGTGCGAACGCCGGCAGCCAAACACCTGAACCCGCGTCCCGACAGCGGGGATTCGGGCTGGGAGAGCGCAGGTGCGCGTACGCCAAAAAACGGGTGAAAAGCCCGATCATACATGTTGCCCTATGTTCCTTCACATGTCTCTCAAAGTTCGGCACATTACACTCTATGCCCATACAAAGTTTGATGCATTGCATAGAGCCATAAATGCGCCAAACTTAGTATAGGGCATAGAAGTGTAATGCGCCCAAATCTTCATACAGACATATTCAATCACTCTTCAATATCTATTAGTCGGTGCCAAGTATAAAAAAATACACACTCGAATTTATACATGTTCGCCCATAAGAAAAAAGTTTTGTATCGGTTGGAAACACGATATCCAGCCATAGCATTGAGTGTTTTTTTGAACGAAGGCTCACAAAGATGCAATGCAGCAGTGTTAACCACTGAGCCATGCTGAGCTTGCCATGGGGCTGTCCCGGTTGAGCCAATTTTCCTTACGAATGGCTTATTGCTACCTGGATTTCTAGCAACATGCTTTTTGGCAATTAACTCCTTAACGACCTCCCACCCTCTGTTGACGGCGGGCGTTTCAGGTCATTTTTGTTTCGAGCCTACACGCGACGTCTTTTGACGTTGCTTGGCAACATCGGAGTTTGCGCGCCCGCGCACAATTGCGCTTGACGGGGCTGTACTACACAAGCCCCGATCCCAGATCATCTCCTGCAGGCACCTTGGAGCGGAGGAACCTCCGCAACCCCGATGCATTAAAACCCATTTTATTGTGGCTGTGCGTTAACCGAGCTGCAATCAAAGGGTTCCCCTGCTCTGTTCTGTGTGCTCAGACACCCGTTGTACCCGACAGAGCTCGAGAACAGCTGCACTGTCAGCCCTGGATGACCTAGATTGGGCCCCTAGGCTGTCTGTGTATGAAGACCAGTGACTCCCGCGTGACCACACTGTGTGCAGTCCCAATCACTGCCTGTGTCAAACTGACACAGATTAGAATGTATTAGCATATATAAATATACTAATACATTACTAAGTGTAAAAAAAAATTAAAAAATGTTAAAAAGTTCTCCCTTCATGGGAGTAAAAAAAAAAGTAAAAAAAACCCACAAAAAGTGTAAAAAATGACTAAAAAAAAAAATAATAAAATAAAAATAAATATTTAATAAAAAATAATTGTACATAAATTACACGCACAAAAAAAACCTACACATATTAGGTATACACATGATCGTAATAACCTGTAGAATTAATCTAACACGTTATTAAGTGCGAAATATGAATGGTATAAAAAGAAATTAAAAAAAATAAAAAAAAATACTGCATTATTTACAATAGAACTTAAAACTATACCCTATAAAGTAACAACCTTGTCTCAAATAAAACAGGCCTCATACAACTGCGTCATTGGATGAGAAAATATAAAAGGTACAGACTGTGAAACGCAAGGAGCAAAAACTAAAATAATAATGTTCTGTCTATAACTACATTTCAGGCGTTCGGCTTAAGGGGTTAAAACAATTCTAGGTTTTAATGTAAAGATTGCACGGCTGTAAAAAGAGACTGGCTCACCTACAGAGATGCCTAAAGTTCTTCTTCACAACTACTCCACTCTTCTGGCATCATGCAAGCTACATATCCCTTAGAATAGTTAGAGTCACATATCTGTACTCAGACTACCCATTCAAGTTGCCAGGCCCCACCTCATTGCTTTGTACCTAATAAATAAAGTCAGATTGGTTGCAGTCAGCTTTGCTGTGTTCCTGTTCCTTGGTACAACTGAGCTTGTTTTTAACCACATCCTCCTGTCTCTGTATGTAGCAGTATACGGTACAGATAAATCCTTACTGGTTCACATTCCCTTTTCTTCTCAATCTGGCCCAGGCCAACATCATTACTTCTCCCAGCCCCCAATCATCTCTGGCGAGTTCACCATATAGATGTCCCTGGGTTTTCAATGTCGTAATACTCTCCGTACGTATTCCTTATTCTCCACATAAACTTTTCATTCTTTCACTCCCTCAACACAACAACTCGCTGTCTTCCCCAAATGTGAAATTTGTACAAAACAGATGCCACAGATGTGAATAATGGCCAATTTGTGTCATTAACCCATTAAAAGAGTTCCCATAGTGCCCCAATACAGTTAGAGTACAACCTTTAGAATTCCCCTTTGTATGGGCACAATAATATTACTTCAACATTATAATCATGACCCTCAAGCATCAAATACTTAAGCCTCAGAGCTCAGCTTTCTTCCTCTATCAAATAACCTATAAAATCACCTAGCTCAGCACCTCTCCTCTATCATATAACACCATATATCACAGAGCCTCTCATCTCTCCTCTATCATATAACCCAATAAATCCCAGAGCTCAAGCTTCTCTCCCTCCTATCAAATAACCCTATAAATCACAGAGCTTCCAGCTCATCCTCTTCCTCGGAACACAAATAACCCTATATATCACTTAGCTCAGCACCTCTCCTCTGTCATATAACCACCAAATATCACATAGCTCAGCTTCTCTCCTCTATCATATAACCCTATATAGTCACAGGGATCTTCAGCTCCTCTCCTCTACATATAACCCTATAATATCACATAGCTCATCTCCACTCCGTCTATCATATAACCCTATATATCACAGAGCTCAGCTCCTCTCCTCTATCAAAAAACCCCTATAATACCACCGAGCTTCATCTTCCCTCCCTCTATCATATAACCAAATGTATCACAGAGCTCAGCTCCTCTCCTCTATCATATAACACCAATATAGCACAGATCCAGCTCCTCACCACTATCATATAACCCCAATATATCACAATAGCCTCAGCTCTGCTCCTCTCCTCAATCATATAACCCTATATATCAACAGAGCTCGCTTCTCATCCTCTATCATATAACAACTATATATCACAGAGCTCAGCTCCTCTCCTCTATCATATAACCCTATAATCACAGAGCTCATCTCCTCTCCTCTATCAATAACACTATATATCACAGAGTCAGCTTCTCCCCCCTCTCTCATATAAGCCTATGAATCACAGAGCTCAGCTTCCTCTCCTCTATTATATAACCCTATATAACACAGGAGCTCAGCTCCTCTCCTCTATCATATAACCCTATATACACAAGAAGCTCAGCTTCTCTCCTCTATCATATACCCTATATATACAGAGCTCAGCTTCTCCCCTCTATCAAATAACCCTATAATACCACAGAGCTCTCAGTTTCTCTACCTCATCATATAACCTACAAATCAACAAAGCTCAGCTTCCTCACCTCAAACATATAACCCTAATATACCACACGATGCTCAGCTCCTCTCCTCTATCATATAACTCTATATATCACAGAGCTCAGCTTTTCTCTCTTTATCGCGTCCTGCTCTCAATAGGGCAGGTAAAACACTGTAGAGATTTACTTCTGGGCCACAGAACCGTGCTGTGTGTTTCAGCAACTCAGAGTGCAGGTCACATGACCCAGGCGCAGCAGTGAGAAATCCTGTATTCAGCTGCAGATAAGCAAAATTATTGGCGCTGCTGTTTAAATCAGACAGGTTCCCCACCACCATCCTCAGACCCAACAACAGGTCATGATTTCAGACTCCCACAGAAGGCACATGACCATAATAAATCACTGTGCCAATGCTAAGGAGAGCCAGGAAACATGATCTGTTGGTGGGCCTTGAGGACTGGAGTTGGGGAGCCCTGATCTAGAAGCCATTCTAATGAACTAAAGGAGAAAAAAATCCAGAGCACTCCTTTAACGATCATCCATGTGATCTCCACTGTAATCTGAAATTTAGTGAAGTATTCTACATTCAAGCCATGAACTTAACCCCTTACCGCACATGGACATATGGGTACGTCCAGATGTAGAATAAGGGTCATAGTAGCTGTGATCATGTCACAAACCTGCTTTACAAACAGTAAGCTGCCAGGGTGCCATTTTGCATAATTGCAGCTAACACCACCGGTAATAGCCGGCTCCATCCGCTGCTGTTCAACCTTTTAGACGGCCGCGGCGTCTAAATGAATGATAAACAGTTCGCCTGGCGCACCACCAAATTAGCCCATTCCGTGGCGAGATCGTATTGGTGTATTTGGCAGCTGGAAGCTTGGTGAAGGCTTCCATCGTCGCCATGTTTTCTGTTTTATTACTTCCTGCCCTCGTATAAGCAAAAATATACAGTTGAAAACATAAGTTTCCATCCACTATACATAAAAAAGCCCCCATCAGCCAGGTTTTCTCACCATCTGACATGAAATCAAGAATAAACATCTCCGTTTTAAGGTCAATTAGTAACCAAAAATTATTTATATTTGGCCAAATTCCAGCGAATAATCCCATAGAATCTCTTAGACAATTTATTACTTTCTGCAAAAGTCATAAGTTTCCATACACTGGGATTACTCTCGCCTTAAACAATTGTGTACACCCATAAGATGAGGTGTTCCAAGTCCCTTTGGAAGCTACTTGTGCGATAAGGTTATGGCAACATCAGAGTTAGAGTCACAGCTGGGAAGTATTGGAAAGCATATCATAAAACACCCAGCTTCTGTGAGTACAAAATGGAAAGTCAAAAGAAATCAGCCAAGAAACAGGAAGATAAATGATCAGGGACTGCACAAAAGTCTCTGGATCATCCTAGGTGCAATTTTCCAGAATACCTGAAGGAGCCTCATCATCTGCACCAAACAATAATACACAAGTACAAAACAGATGGAAATTTCCAGGCCATCAAAACCCGCGCTCATAAGGAATGGGTTCTGTGTCCAGAGATGAACTGTGCATTGCCCGACAAGTCTCATACTAACCCAAAACAAAAGTAAAGACCTTGGAATATGTTGGAGGAAGCAGAAGATCTTGTCATTAACCCCATTGAAACGAGTACTTATGCGACATGGGCTGAAAGGCCACTCTGCATGATGAAGCCATTACTCCAAAGAAACATAAGAAAAGCCAATTAATGAGTTGAAAATGCACAGGAACAAAGTTCCCTACCTTATTTGGAGACATTCCTGTTGTCTGACGAAATAGAAATTTAACTGTTTTTGCCTTTTTGGGGGTGGAAGCATGACCAGGATAAACAGGGAGAAGCTTGGGCTGGTGGCAACCGACACAAAAAAGATTTGGTATCAAGATTAAAGGTGATTATGTGGCAATACTGAAGCAACATCTCAGACATCAGGCAGGAAGTTTAAAGCTTGGAAGAAATGGGTCCTTCCAAATGGACAATGACCCGAACCTACTAAACCAAACTGGTATACAAAGTGGCTTAAGGGTAACAATTCAAATACGTGTTTTAATGGCGCGAGCCTGGATACCATCACAAAGCCCCAGCCACAATCCTACTGAAAATGTATGGATTCATAACTGAAAACATTACCGGAGCGCCGAGCAGAGTCGACTCCCAAACATGGCTCAGTTACACCAGTTCTGTCAGAGAGTGAAGGGCCAAATTCCTACCAACTAATGTGAGACTCAGTTATGTAAGAAGTTCGATAATCCCCAACAATAACATTTTCACCCAAGATCATACATGTTTTATACAGGTCAATGCTAACCAAAATACCTATCTGCGTAAACATGTAGTTTAAACTATTTCCAGTGTCGCATTAAAGTAATAACAATAAGCCATAAAAAGAAGTTCTCTCCTCATGTCAATACCTGGCGCTAATTAAATGGCAAATAGAAATATAATTTTAGATTCCCTAATTGACCTACAATGGGGAAAGTAAATCTGAATTTAATTCGAGATAGTGAGAAAAACCTGCAGATGTACTTTTTTACATTGTTTATGAAAACTTCTGGTTTCAACTGTATGTATTAAAAGTTTAATTTACCCTTTTGCCATTTTACAAATAAAAAAAATAATAAAATAATAAAAAAGTTACACATACATTGGTATCGCCTCATCAAGTCTGAACTATTAAAATATAACAGCATTAATCCCATACGCTTAACACTGTAGATGAAAAAAATTAGAATAAAAGTGATCAAAAAAGTTGCATGTGTTCCAAACTGGTACCAATAAAAAAGTAGAATTCAGCCCGCAAACAAAATGCCCCTCACTCAAGTCCGTAGGTGTTATTACAAAAAATTTATTGGTCGCAGAAAATGGCGCTGTGTCAAAAATTTGAAAAATAGAAAATGTTTGGAATGTTTTTATGGTGCCAAAACATAACAAAAACCCTACATGTTTGGTATTGCCGGATTCATATCAACTTGTAAAATACAGCACAATAAAAACAAAACTCCTGCAAATATGGCACCAGCATTTTTTCAACATTTATGCCCACATTTAGGAATTTTATTGCGTGTTTTTCCCCAGAAATATTAGATATTTTACAGTGAATGGACACCAATAGAAAGTCAGTCAAACCTGAAAAATTGCTGAAGACAACTCATTGATTCACCTACAAAACCTGTCCATTTCCATCTGACACCCCATGAGATGGTTCAATTCCTTCATTGGTATTCCAGCTGTGTTTCTAATTAAACTGATTGGACTTGATTAGGAAAGGCACACACCCAGTTTATATAAGACCTCGACAGCTCACAGTGCATGTCAGAGTGCAATGAGGTCCTAAGTAACTGCCCAAGAAGCTCATAGACAGAATTGGAGTCAAGCACCGACTGAGGCCAAGGTTAGCTAAAGAAATGTCTGCTGCAATTCACGTTCCTAAGGTCCACAGTAGCCTCCATATCCATAAATGGAAAAGTTTGGGAAGACCAACAACTTCCTCAACCTGGCTTTCCATCCAAAATAGTAATGCGAGGGAGAAGGCCTTGGTGATAGAGGTAAAGAGAACCCCAAGATCACTGTGGCTGAGCTCCAGAGATGCAGTAGGGTGATGGGAGAAAGTGCTACAAAGTCAACTATTACTGTAGCCTCCACCAGTCGGGGCTTTATGGCAGAGTTCCATAATAGTGGTATCAATATGCTCACCTTACAGATTCAGTTATGTTCTCGTACCCTAACTGCTGGTCTTGTTTTTATAATGTAACAGTGATAGGAAGTCCAGTGTAATGACACATCATAAGACCTCGCTGGCCAGTCAGTCCATACAGCAGAACAGACAGCTCAACAGCCTTCCACAAATGCTCATTGTAGTCATTTGGTAATAAATTATGTCATGTCGTTACTGTCACAGTTCACGCCGTTGTCCCTGCCTCTACTATGTCCTCTGTTGTGGTCCCATCGCATGCCACGCCTCCCGTTCTGGGCCATGGGTATGGCTGTGTCCCGGCTGTGTCTCCTGCTGCAGTTACCTCAGTGGCGAGTTCTCCGGTCCTGTCGGCTCCTGCTGCTTGGTTCAACTTACCTATCCTCGCTCCTGCTCTGTGCGTTCACTTGCACAAGGTGGCTTTCAGTGATTTAAAGGGCATTACCTATTAGCGGTCCAATAACATGTGACCCTGCTGGATTTAAGTAGGAAGCTCCCTGCCCTCTGCACCAGCAACATTCAATAGTTGTACTTCAGTGATCTTAGACCCCAGGCTGCTGTTATCTATGCTGTTATCAGTGTTTACCCTGAGTTACTTTCAGAGATAACTGCATTAATGCCGCTGCCAGTATGTTATCTACATTACTACAGCGTGTATGACTCCGGAATGTACCTGTCTGTTACAATCTTGGATCTCCACTACACATACTACACTACACCTCAGAGAATCAGTTACCTCGCTCTGCCGATCCCTAGTCCCGGAACTTGATCATCTTAAGACCTGTTCAGCCTATGCGGGCCACAAGCACTGCTCCCTGGTGTGTACGCCAGCATTAAAAAAACATTTTTGATTAAAAAACAGCAATGTCGTCATATCATCATTCACAACCAGGAGAGTTCCTCTCCTGACATTCTGTATCCTGGAGCTGCGGCTATAAGCAAATAGCACTGCAAGTCGTTGCCGACCGCCCGGGATAGTTGCCCGATTGACCGCTTCCTTCTCCTCCACAGATTGCACAACAGTAACTGGGCGTCAGAATCATACAAAAACATCCTCTTTGGCCTCTTGATCTTTGAAATTAGCCTATCTGACCCCAACCACATTTTGTCCAACAAAGAGGCTTCAGAAAACCGGATTAAACCACAGTGGAGGGTACATCCGTTGACATTTGGCTGCTTCATGTAGTACGGATTGCTTGTGATGCAGAGACGAAATTTGTGCCGTGGACTGGGAGGACGAGGAGGTAAACCTGCTGTAGTGCAGGTTTGCATTAACCACTGAGTAACAGATAGGCGACGCTGTATCGTCCTACTGAGGATTCCCAGGGCCCTGACCCAGGGCGATGACGAGGCCAGATGTTCCCCTGCAAACCGACGATCCGCTGGCAAGTCGTATTAGTCGCCATCACTGTGAAATTGCGGTCTGGTGGAAGAACCGTAACATCAACGAACAGTGTTTTTACCTTCAGTCCCCAGTGATTAACAACCTGCCCATAGGACTAATGAATTGAATATTTTTCAACAACCTAACATACAACTGAGCCATCTGCCAAACTGAGATTCAACCGAGCGCATAAAAATATTCAGAAAGTTACACGGATAGAAATTGGCGTTTTTTGCAGCAAAGGCAAACGAGAACAGATACTTAGAAAAGGGTTTCTTTTATACTAATGTAGTACAGGTGCTCTTTGAAAAAAACTGGGCTGCACCAAAAGTGAAATGCAGCTATATAAAATTTATAAGGATAACAAATGCGGTTTTTTGAACCAATGAAATACACCAGCAGTTACTATAAAATTTCTGTAATCCATATTATGCGAACAAGTGTCTCTTTGAAAAAAACTGGGCTGCACAAAGTAAATAGGTACAATTTTCACCTCAGGAAGTGAGGTGGAGCTGGCCAAAAATTTGGTAAAAAAAAATGCCCATTTTAAAATGCAGGTTCAAACTAGTTTGGGCTTCACCATATACACCCTCCTTTCCAAAGCCAGCCTGTCTGTCGTCTGTTATTCTCCCAACCCCCCCACTCCCCTCGCTGCTGTACAGCGCTATGATGCATCTTTAAAGGCAATGTTCACCACTGCTTTAATCAAGCCCGTAATTGTGGGACGGATTTCGCCCGCGAGTTTGCTGCTTGAATAAGGGCGGGGGCGCGTGCGGGTCGCTGCCCGCCGGCCCCATAGAAACCAAAAATTTTTGCATTATTAACGGCGCGTACGCGCTGTAATAATGTGCAAGTCACTTTCCCTACCCCCGCGGACGGATTTGTCCGAGCGGGGAGGGATCGACGGAATCCACATTTTTCCTATGAGACACTGTGTGATTAACCGTAATTGACAGGGACTGATAGGAGCCGTAACTGCAGCGCAAATTACGGCGCAGTACGGCTCCAATCCGCACCCCAAATAAGCCGTGTAACAAGGCCTAAAAGTCTTCTAACTAAGAACTGAAATTCTCTAATGTACCTATCTTCTAATGTCACACCTAAAAAGCATAGTTGTCCTGTATGAAAAAAGAGAAAAACTGTTCTCTGAGCGAGCTGTAATGAAGAGACGTAGCAACTCTTACTCTAGTGAGAGACACTGAAACACTGATACTGAACAGGAAACACTGTATCTAATGCAAAAGGAAGGGGGTCATGTGAATTTCCAGCCAATGACAACCATACACATAAACATCATGATGTCGCACCCCCAGCTCAACCCTGCTCTATGCACTAAGTCTGATTAGCTGGCCGCCAAAAATGACAGGAGCGCCGACAATTTGGCTGCTATAGAAATAAGATTATCTGCAGATTTGTCACCTAAAATATCGCGTGATTGGAATTCTTTCGATCAAAGCCTAAAAAAAAAATCGTTTCTGAATTCAACTTTGACGAATATACTAATCGCTCATCCCTACTGGGACCCCCTCATGAGATGAGAAGGTCAGAATAACGCCCAATGCGACATATTAATTTATGTCAATTTTTTCAGTTATTAGAATGTATATTGTGCCCAATATATGGATGTGTTCTACTGCTGGACATATATTATAGCCTTTCTAGCTCACCAAAACTGTCACCTCATTCTCAGGTAAACACCTGTATCTTCCTCTACCTTTTTTGATCATTAATGCGCACCACTTTGTTGGTGCCTGTCCTCCAGTCATAAATGTGGTCTAATACTACGTTTTGTGGTGCGATGCCCCGAATCTCAAAGTGCCGCGTGAGGCCTGATCATTGCCTAATTGTTTGGATATAACACCATCTCATACATCGAGATACAGGCTGTGCCAGTTTTGTGGGCTGAAATACACCATAATACTGGCGCCGCCCGTACAAAACATGTCATCCCAAGATAGTAACATTCAGAGCAGGTTCCCATCTTTAATGAGGTCCCTCTTTGCCGTGTAATGGTCCTTTGACAATTTTGAATTTAGACAAAAATGTGCACTAAGAACCTCAAATTTTCATGTGTTCAAAAGATCGCAGAAATGCTATTTTTAAAAAAAAATTCCTATATTCCCTTTTATTGTTTTTAAGAGCTTGAATAGTTGTAGATATGTGTGTAGACCAGTGTCACCTATTTGCTCATTTTTTTTCAAAAAATATTTTTAAAGAGATGCCGACCAAACTTTGTTTTTAAAACAGTTTTAAGTTTTCAGATGAGACGAGAAACGCGCCACTGGTGTAAGAACATCTCAGCTACATTATTATTTTTTATTTTTTTTATGTGGGATGGCCAATGTTCAGCTTCTGATGCCCGACCATTGAATAGAAATATCTTTGGAACCGGTCATCATAACATTAAAGAAAGTTTTTCCGCCGAAGTCTAAAATTGTGATACATTGCTGTCCTAAGGTAGTTTATGTAAAAATAAGCCTTTTTTGCAGTCAAGAGACTTTCTTTGATCTTTATTTCTATACACGTAGGTGCATTAGATGATTATACCACAGTTCATTTATATATTCCTAGAACAAAAAATTTCAATAGAAGGAAATTTTAACATTTCTCCTTCTGGGAAGTCACAATAATTTCCAATTTTCATCTAGAATAAACACACCGATAACGTGGTACATTTTTATTTATTTTTTTTCTTCACATGACTTTATGAAAAGTGAATACAAACTCATTCACAAATTATGACCATCATCTAATAACTAGAGTAACCTTAAGGAAGCAGCTATACGGCCTGGTAGTGACTCAATAAGGTCCTGGTATGTTGTCACAGTATCTGGACAAACTGCATCCCACAGCTGCTGGAGTGCCGCATAGAGCCAACACCACCATCCAGGGTGCCCCACAGCTGCTGTGAGGGGTCCCATAGAGCCAACACCACCATCCTGGGGCCCCACAGCTGCTGGATGGATCCATAGAGCCAACACCCATCCACGGCGTGCCCACCAGCAGCAGGAGTGTCCTAGAGCCAACAACCACCATCCTGGGGCCCCACACAGTCTCATCTGGGAAATTAGTGGCCCAAGGTACTACTTGAAAGTCTGGACCTTCTCTTTCAACTAATGTTGAATATTTCTAGCTGTGTCCACATGTTGCATTGTCTTACTGGAAGATCCATCCGCTCCAGAGGAAACAATTAGCACGAATGGTGTAGTGATCTAGCAAGGATAGTTTTCAATACCCAAATAGGGTGAGAGCACCTTCCCCTGGAGGAGGAACCAGAAAATGCCCTGAAAGCCTTCCCCAGACCAAAAAGCTGCACCACCATGGATTAAGCAAAGATTCAGTGAACAATCGTCTTATCCTGGGCCCCCATATGCAGTATGGGTTCACATAGTGTGTAAGACACTCGTGCTGTCATCGTTGGGTCAGTTTGGCAGTGGAGTTGCTCTCCTGTAAGTGTACTCCACGCCTTGTGCACCTCTTTAGCCGAAGATATAGCTCTCATATCAATGAAGCCGTGTGTGCTACACAGTTTTCCAAACAGTGCATTTTACAATGTATTCCAATTGTCCAATCAAATACTTTTCACTACATCAGTGTCAAAAGGTCATAACCTGTGCACAATGTCATAAATACCACCACTCAGGTCCCAGAGGCGATAATCATGTTCTTTTTGAAACACTGATAATTCGCCCCTTTTACCTTTCCCCTCAAATGGCACTAGAAAAATCATAAAAAACTGCAACTGGCAAAAAAAAAACTATTGCAATTACTCTGACACCACCAAATGGTCTACTTCATAAGGACTTATTTTTCCCACTAAAACAATAGATTTAGTGAATTCAGAATAGATTACTCAGATGAATGCCTGAAAATCCCTTTTGGGTCCAGGTCCTTTTTCATTTGATCTGCTGGCGCTGGCTTTGGAACCATTTATTAAATAATCGAATGACCTAATGGAGGCTCTCCTGTTCTGCTCGAGCCCTAACAATGCTTCACCCTGACACCCAGACTTAATCAAAAATAACCTATTCTTTCTTCATCAAAGCATCGTATGGAGCTAAAAAGGTGAAGCTAAACATTGGCTTTCCGCATAGAACCCTTCTTTGCAGAATGGCTGAATGCAATAATGGATTAAGCATTGCTGGACAAGCAATTGCATTTGTCCCAACAAACAAACTTAAAATCTGTCTAGTTGTGCTGCAGTTCCCTCGAAGAAAATGGTCTCTAGTCACCCAGACAGATCAATAGAATCCCCCTGACCTATTAACAAATGTGTTTTATTTCATCAGGCCAGGTTACACTTTGGGTCTCGAATTGTCAGGTCGTGGTGACGATCTCACCCATATTTTCCTATTCGTCTTGACCTTTTTTCATGGACCTGGAGTGCGTCGTTTGTGTCTCAGGTTTGGGCTTTTGTTCCTTTCCTTTGTCTGGTTTTATCAGACCTGCTAGTATAACTTCTCACTGTATCGATCAACTAATGTGAGTAATGCTGTGACATTACTCTTGCAGGTGTTTTTCAAAAATAGCCGCACATGTGGACGTCCTTTTATATTATCGATTACAAGTGTTAGAATGTTACTGACATCGTTCTGTGCACCACTTTACAGTTCTTCACTGTAACAGGTTTTCTGTTTTTTACAAGCTTGTCCACAATGCTTAATTTGTATGCGCTGGCTTTCTTGAACATTATGTAGCACACGTTCCTGTACATGTTGGCTCCACCTCGTTCCTGTCTCTATAAACTTTATTGTTGGATAAAATAAATAAAAACAAACACCAAATGAGCATAATAAAACCAATAACAATCACCACCTAGATGATTCACCTGACGCACAATGCAACAAAAATCCCACCATATATATAACAAACACAGCAACAGAAATAAAATACATAAAAATAAACAGCACCCCTATTATGAAACATTTCCTTTTCTTTGATTTAAACCATTAGGCTATGTTCACATGGCGTAATTGCGGGGAGTAAAGTACGGCCCGCGATTACTCTGTGAAAACGGCGAGTCGCGTTGAAAAACGGCCGTACTCCCGGTCGTCACACGGTTGTCCGGAAGCCCGCCGCCCCATGTATGTTAGGACGATCATAGACTCCTTCCTCGACCAGGCCGATCCAGCCAATCAAAGCAATCTGAGAAAGAGCAATTATTGTTGAAAGAGGTAAATAAGAACCCACAGATCACTGTGGCTTAGCTCCAGAGTATGCAGATGGGAGAAAGTTTCCACAAAGTCCGAGTATCACTGTGCAGCCTCCAGCCAGGTCGGGGCTTTATGGCAGAGTGCGGCCGACGGAAGCCACATCACTCAGTGCAAGACATAAGAAATGCCGCGAGGCAGTTTTCAAAAAACACCATGAAGATTCCCAGACTATGAGAAATAAGATTCTCGGTCTGATGTAGACTAAGATTGAATTTTTGGTTGTTAATTTGTCTCAGAGCGTGGAGAAAACCAGGCCCTGCTCATCACCTTGCCCAATAAAATGCCCAACCAGTGACACATTGTAGGAGCATCACATGCTATGGAGGCATGAACATGACAACATGGTATGCAATTGAAGGAAAGATGAATGCGACCAAGTATAGATAATATCCCTGGAATGAAAACCTCTTCTAGACACACTGGATTCAGACTTGGGCCGAAGGTTCCTTCTTCCAACAAGAGACAATGACCCTAAGCTCACAGCTGAAAATACAAAGCAGTGGGCTTCAGAACAACTCTGTGACCAATCTTGACTGGCCCAGCAGATCCCTGACCTTAAACCCAATGAGCATCTCTGGAGAGACTTGAAAATGCATCCATCAATGTTCACTGACCTCACCAATCCAGAGGGAACTGTGAGGAGGATCTGCAATGAAGGAATGGCAGAGAAACCCCAAATCCAGGTGTACAAAACTAGTTGCATCATTCCCTAAGAAGACTCAAGGCTGTACTAGCACAAAAGGCGCTTCTACTCCACAACATGAAGCAAAAGTCCTGAATTACTTATGCCCATGAGGCTAATATTTCAGTTTTTTCTTGTATAAACAATATGCAAAAAATAAATCTACATATCTGTTTTTTTTCTTTCAGATGGGGGGATAGGCAGAGTGTAACATTAATGAGCAAAAAGATGAACTTTTTGGATCTTACCAAATGTCCTGCAATGAAATAAATGAGTGGAAATTTAAATGGCTTCTGAATACTGGTTCCACACCCACTGTGTTAATAACCAATATTTTTTTTTAATAAAAGTCTGTCAATTACACGTGTCCCCCTGACAATGTTCATGTGCTAACCTATGTAGTGAGACAACGCGCCAATAGCTAACTTGCCAACTGCTATAGCCTCTTAAAGATGTGTTCAATTTGACAGAATTTTAAGACCTTTCGAGCATATTTTGTTCTGAAATACCCATGAAAATAAGCTTCACCCAATGCGGTTTTTAATGCAGTTTCTTATAGATTTCCCATTAAAAATATGCACCATTATACATCGACAAAGCAAATACAAGTATTTTACAAGTAATTTGTTGAAGTGTTTTGGGAAGATCTTCAACCGTGCAAATTTAGCCCCTTTTCAATTCTTGTGGCGTTATTTTACAACCCGATAAATAATGTCTTTTTTGAAGCATTTACGCAGACCGAAAATACACCAGAACAACTCTTCAAAAAAAAGAAAAAGAACAATGTCACTCCTCTAAACCAGGCGTATTTGGAAGTACACTTTAGAAGCTTACATTAACAACTTCAATAGATAACAATTGTGTGAACATAACTATGTGTTCTGGGGGTGGTTTTATATCTCTGAACTAATATGTAGATCTGAATTGGTGGGGTTGGCTGTAGAGTACAACTGGGCTCTCACATCAAAATACCAGAATAAATAACTAGTTAGCTGCCCATACTAACTAGAAATCATAGTTTGGACAGGGTGCCCTAGAGCCAATAGTGTGGAAGATGGAGTTGACGTTCCAGGGGCCCACCTATTGAATTTGAGGGCCCACGTGTTGGAAGTTTATTTTAAGGGCTCTAAAGCTACCTGTAAAATTACTGTAGATGCCCCTATACTCTTGTCTCTTTGCTTTTTGCTTTTTCATATGGGGGGGGGGGGGGGTGGGGAAGGGGGGAGGGTTTTTTTGTCTCTAAAACAACTTTAATTTCATGCCGTTGCTCAGCGGTCTCACTGGTGTTTCCTCCTATTTCCCCTTTACTAGTCTGAGCCTGTACGCAATTTGTATCCTTACATTACATATTTAATTATCTTTAAAAGAAGCATTCACTCCTTGACAGCATAATCCAACATCATGTCACAATTGTCAATTTTTTTTCATATAAACCTGTGTATGGGATCCACAAGGTCTCATGTGCTGCTAATATCAATCCATGGGGAGATATGTTTTAGAGTCCATTTGGAGTCAAGCAGTGAACACCCACTTGCTGGACCTTCCAAAGGAGCCCTCCTCATTCATGAGCCTCCTTCTTTCCTTATGAAACGTCTCACAAGCAGTTGTTCATTGTTCTGACTCCAAGTTGGATTCCAAAGAGAACTGAAAGAATTTGATTAACCTTGCTACATCCATACACACAGCTCTGTATGAATAAAAGAACTACTTTACGACCATATTTCATAGCCTCCCATTGTTTACCGCTCTCCCTCCGAACATAACGATGATCATTATTCTAACCACAACAAAAAAAAGACAATGGGAACAGCATAGACGACTTACCATGAAGCCACACCCAATTCCATGAAGCTACACCTCATTTCCATGATCCCACACACACAAAACGAAACGCTTTCACTCATTTTACATGAAAGCCACACCCCTTTTTAAATTGAAGCCACAACCCTTCCATGAAGCCACACCGCCCATTTGCCATGACCCCAGCCCTATTTCCATGAAGCCACAACCAATTTCATGAAGCCACACCTCAAACCTATGAAGCTACACCTCATTTTCATGAGTCCCACTACACAGTACCGTTCCATAAGCCACACCCCCATTCCATGAAGCCACACCCCATTCCATGAAGCCACAAACCATTATCAAGAATCCACACACCCTTTGAAAGAAGCCAAAATCCATTTCCAAGAAGCCACAGCCCATTCCATCAAGCCACACACCATTGTTCCATCAAGCCACGCCCCCAAATTCCATGAAGTCACACCCTAATTTCCATGAAGCCATGCACCAATTCATGACCCCACACCCCTTTCCATGAAGCCACACCCCTTATAAATGAAAACCATAACCTATCCATGAAGCTACACCCCCATTTCCATGAAGCCACACACTCTTCGATGACGCCCACAACCCAATTTTCCATTAGACCATCCCATTCCAATTGAAGCCACACACATTTCCATGAAGCACATCCCATTACCATGAAGCCACACACCATTTCCATGAACCACAAGCCATCTCTATGAAAGACACACCAAATACCATTATTGCCCACTACCCATTCTATGAAGTCACACCCCATTTTCATGAAGCTACACCACCTTTTTTGTCAGAAGAGGCACAGAAGTGTCTAGAAACTGTCTACAACACATAATACATGTGGTGCAAAGTCTGTGCACCATTTTTTGTGGCACAAATTGTGCCAGAAATTTTGTGCAATTACATTGATAAATGTTTCCCAATTTTTTTCACTGTCCCAAACTTTCAAGCTCTTCTCATTTTGGGCTATAAACAGCTAAAACATCAACCCAATATGTGGTTCTACTCTTTTCCTCCCTCAAACATCTGGCCCCCTGAGCACTGTATTTTCTATGGAGCCCGGGGGGGGGGGGGGGGGGGGGGGGGGGGGGGGGGGGGGGGGGGGGGGGGGGGGGGGGGGGGGGGGGGGCGGGGGGGGGGCTCATCTTTTTAAGAGAAGCTGCAGTGAAGATCCTAATACCAAAAATACAAACGAAACGATGGCTTTAAACCAAAACTGAGCAATGTGCACTTAGACGATAAATTGCCTGCAGCTTCGAAAAACTCCCTTATCAATATTCATGACAAACAAACTTCAGAAGTAAACATAAGTAAGTGCATCTATTTCCAGACCGCCTGAATTCCTTCTGAAAATATGGAAAGACGTTGGGGCTGGGAGGCACCTGTCTGCTGTGTTCTGGGACATTCTAAGTTCTGCTATTTTTTTAGACATTGAAATGTAAATCGGAATCTGCCAAAAATAGTTTCTGCATGCGATTAAAACAAACGTGTTAACGAACCTTGAACAAACTCTTTCATTCAACATGTGTTTTACAATGAAATCCTAAATCACAACCAAAAAGATTTTTTCTAAAAATTATTTTATCTCAATTATTGTTGAATATGTACATAATTGAATAGTTATTATTAATTATATATTATAATATTATTATTATTTTATCTCCCAAATTACAATGTTGTTTATCTAATCTATAATTACTAAACTTCAACGAATAAACTATATATTAAATTCCTCCCCAATTTTTTTTGTGTCAGTTAATAAGGACACCACCCAGAGGCTGTTCTTAGCTCTCAGCTAAAAAAGAAGTGAGCTAGGCGATCTCTTTTATGCCAAGCATCTTAATTCCAGATTAATACATGTACAAACTAAGTCTGCTCCTCAACCTGGCGGAGTGTCAATTTTTTCGTTCAGCATTTAGATGGGTGCCTGTTCATTTCTCCCCTCATCATTTGGGACCAGATACCCTCTACAGAGTCTACCCAGGCACATTTTCAAGGACATAATTATATATTCCTTATCATTTCCTCTTAGCATAATTGCACCTACTATATTTGTTGGGTTAATCTACTGTCACGTTCCCCTGAGACCCACGATATCTGTGGGGAAACGCGTTGGTACAGGGTCTATTGTGTGTAACGTATTTGGGACAGGGTCTATTGTGTGTACGTATTTGGGACAGGGTTTATTGTGTGCATGTATCTTTTTCTTTTTTTGGATAGTAGTTATCTTTGGTATTTGTTTGTTATTTGTGTTTTAAATGTAGGTGTTTATTTGTAGGTCTTGGGTGTAGGGACTGCGTAGGGTATATTAGGTAGGTTCCGGTGTGGGGTCGCCCTTTTTGGGGCGGGTTCTCCGCTTTTTCTTTAGAGTAGTCAGTAGGGTATAACAGGGATTGTGTTTCTTCATCCCACTTTTATATCTAATTAATTAATAAAAGAATGTAATTTTTATATACTTAACCCTAAGATATCAGTATAGTGTGGTTTTTTGGATTTAATTGTGTTTGATATCGGGCGCCTTTCATCTATTGGTCTCTCCGCCTAATTATCTATGGGATTTCTGTAGTTTTTGTCTCAGCTGAGAAGAGAATAAAATTGTATTCAATCTGGACAAAGATCTGTAACTCCAGACTGATACATTGTACATAGCTAGTCCTGCTCTCAGCTGAGAAGTGGATACAATTGTATCCAGTCTAGACAATGCTCTATGAGCTAAATAACCTTTACTCCAGACTGATACATTGCAAATAGCTAGTCCTGCTCTCAGCTGAGAAGTAGATACAATTGTATCCAGTCTAGACAATACTCTGTGAGCTAAATAGCCTTAACCCCTGAAAGATACATTGTACATAGCCAGCCCTGCTCTCAGCTGAGAAGTGGATACAATTGTATTCAATCTGGAAAAAGCTCTGTAACTCTAGACCACAGGTGTCAAACACAAGGCCCGCGGGCCACATCCGGTCCGCGGCCTTGTGTTTTGCGGCCCGCGATCTCCCTGACTCTGCACAGCTGATTTACCACAGCCGTGCAGAGTCAGTCAGTCAGTACAGGGAGAAGGCAGGAGGGATCGTTTTGCTCACGCCCCCGCTTTGCTCACGCCCCCTGTGACGCTGGGTCTCCTAGCCGGCAGCCTCTGCTGCCAAGGATATCTCTGGGAGCTGCGTGCGGGCGTAAGCGGCGTGAAGTCACGCCGCTTACACCATACACAGCTCCCGAACCGGACCGCGCTGCACGGACACGAGGTAAGTAGCTGTTTTTTAATTTTATAATCATTAGGGGGCATCTGCCTGGCTACTGAGGGGGCTATGGCGCATCTGCCTGGCTACTGAGGGGGCTACTGGGGCATCTGCCTGGCTACTGGGGCATCTGCCTGGCTACTGGGGGACTATGGGGCATCTGCCTGGCTACTGGGGCATCTGCCTGGCTACTGAGGGGGCTATGGGGCATCTGCCTGCTACTGGGGCATCTGCCTGCTACTGAGGGGGCTATGGGGCATCTGCCTGGCTACGGGGGGTGGCTATGGCAAGGGCATCTGCCTGGCTACTGAGGGGGCTATGGGGCATCTGCCTGGCTACTGAGGGGGCTATGGGGCATCTGCCTGGCTACTGAGTGGACTACTGGGGCATCTGCCTGGCTACTGGGGGACTATGGGCATCCTACATGGCTACTGGGGACTATGGGGCATCTGGCATGGCTACAGGTGGGAGCTATGGGGCATCTGCATGGCTACAGGGGGACTATGGAGCATCTGTATGGCTACAGGGGGACTATGGGCATCTGCATGGCAACAGGGGACTATGGGGCATCTGCATGGCTACTGGGGACTATGGGGCATCTGCATGGCTACTGGGGGACAAAGGGGCATCTGAAAGGCTACTGGGGGACTATGGGGCATCTGTCTGGCTACGGGCGGACTATAGTGGGCATCTACATGGCTACTGGGGGACTATAGGGCATCTCCCAGGCTACCGGGGGTTATGGGGGCATCTCCCTTTCTATAGGGAATATTACCGGCTCAGAGGGCATATTACTATCTGGCTAAAGGGGGCAAAAATACCTATCTCCCATACATGGGCAGAAAATAACTGTCACCCAAACAGGGGGCTTTATAGCCTTATCTACCTACAAGTAGTTCTAAAATTATGTCGGCCCTTTAAGGTACGCGGTGAGGCTTATGCGGCCCCCGGTGAAAACGAGTTTGACACCCCTGCTCTAGACTGATACATTATACATAGCTAATCCAGCTCTCAGCTGAGAAGTAGATACAGTTGTATCCAGTCAAGATGATGCTCTGTAAGATAATTTGCCTAAACCCCAGACTGATACATTGTACCTAGCTAGCCATGCTCTCAGCTGAGAAGTGGATATAATGTATTCAGTCTAGACAATACTTTCTAGCAAGTCCTGGTTTCATCAGTGTTGCTAAAATTCTATTCAGTATGGACAATGCTCTGTGAGCTAAGCCACCTGGACTCCAGACTCATAGACTGTATACACATAGGGCAACATGTATGAAACCTGATGCGGAAATATACACATATACCTGCACAAAAAGTATATTTTTCAAATATTTATTTATAGTTTTTATTCTTTATGATTTTTATTCCTTATTTCCATGCGGTGAAATAAAGACATATAGCTTGAAGATGGAAAGGCAACGAGATATGAATGTTTTCGGTTACTTTATGGACCTTTGTCAAATATGTCGCTTTAAAATAATAGAAAACAAAGAAATATATAATAAATAAAAACTACACTAGAGAGCCACAAATATTTACAACATATATAACACAGCAAAAAGCAATATTTATAAACAAAGAAGACTAACCACATCTAAAGAAAAAAAGAAAGGAAAACCAAATCATATATTACATAATGTCAAGCCTATAAATAGCTACAGTCAAGACATCAAAAATTGTTATAAATCTAGACTATGACAAAATAGATATTTCAAAGAGGTATATAACAAAAAAAAAATATAATATAGAAACATTATCTAAAGCACAATGGTTAGAGAAGTGCTTACAAAGGCAGCAACATTGGACCGCATGACACCTGGCAATCAAATGAAAGATGACCACTATAAAAATGCGCTATTTTCAAGTAGAAAACATGCTTAGCAATGACCTTACCACAATTAGTTACGTGTCGGCATATGAGAAAAAAGAAGACCGGCCAAAGCTCAGGAACCTGCAAAGGTGGCAGCCGCGCTGGTCGTCTCAAGCCGGCGTCTATATATATTCACCGCGCATGCGCTGCTTAAAACGGAAAAACTTAATGTGAGGGCAGTGAAGCACATCTGCCCAGTAGGTACTACAGCACATGCGCTCAGCCAGAACGGCTGAGTTATCTAATAGCACTGACTGCAAATCGCCAGGCGGTCCCAGTATTAGAGAAAGACATAATTTCTACAAAGATTTAAATAATATTATTAATGAAGAGTGTATACAACACAAACATAACAATAACATATACATTGAACATTATAAATGAGACAAAATATTAGGGAAAATACATAAAACAAAATTAGTCACAACAAATAATAATAATCTACATATAGAATAAAATAAAGTGAATCTCACCCCATTTGGTCTCTACCTTGTCTATAATGAAAAGGAAAATCAGAGTAAGAAAATCATAATAGCAAAAATAACATCTTATTGTATTTTATTTTACCGAAACAGAAAATCACATTCGCGATTTACTCCTCCAGGTGCTAAGGTATTGAGATAATGAATCACCAGGATTACCTCTTCTTCAATTTCCTCACATGATCACCTCCTCTATGAGGATGACTAACTTGTCCTAAGATTTGAAAACGAAGTTGCGCTATATTATGATGTGCTTGAACAAAGCGTGCAGGAATCGGCAACCATGTTTTCTTACTTTTTCGTTTGACTTTTGCTAGTAGGGTAACCCCAACCTATGCCCAAAATCTGAATTTTTTCCTCCGATATGCTACCAGAATTTACTCACCATTTCTTGAACTCGTTTTTCGATATTTTTCGCTTACAATACTTAAAACCCATGAAGTAATTTAAAGGGGGTATGGATCCGCCTGACCACGCAAGCGATGATACTAACCACGCCAGGGAACGGAACTAAGTAGCCCCCGGTTTTCACCAGAGCCCGCGAAAAGCGGGATGGACTTGCTGCGGCGTAGGTACCGGGTTTTCCCCCCGGGGGTTTGCTTGCGATGGGGGCCAGGTGCCGGGGTACAGAAACGTAGCCCAAGAACGTAGTCGGGGCAGGCCGAAGCAGGGCAGGGGGCAATGGTTCGTGGTCGTGGACAGGCGGTGGGTCAGGGCAGGCGCAGAGGTTGGGGTGGGGAAAAACGTACAAGGGTCGGTACAGGTAGGGCGAGAATATACTTTGGGAAACTTTTTCTCAAGGGCTTGGGGCAACATAGTCCGGGGGGAAAGTGACTGGTGCAAAATTTATATAGGGAAGCGCCCGGCAATTCCCAATTACCGGGGCACTGTCCCTTTTAAAATTTTCATGGAAAGCGCGCGGCGGGCTAGGGGGCGCGCATGCGCATTCTGGCCGGAGGGGACAGGACGGAGGGAGCAGGCTAGGGAGGGATGGCGGGTGGCGCCACGGGCCCAGTGCGGCCCCGGGGTCCCCCGTCCCCCCGGGGACCCTATGGGGAACGCGGGTGCGACCGGGGGTCCGTGGCCAGGGAATTTTGGCGCAACCTTACGAAATTTAAAAGGGAATGATTTTTTTTATTTAAAGGATGGAAATTTAAAAATTTCCCAACAAACTATTCTTGTTTTGGACTTTGTATAAAAACTATCGAGAGACAACCTAGCGTAATTCAAACTAAAAACCAAAAGCTCAACGAGGGATCAAAAACCATCGTAAACTGGGTTCAACCCCAAGGAATTTAAAGTTGAAAAGCCGTAGGGTCTAACGTCGCCCCGCCCAACAGAAAATGCATCTAATAACGCTTCGGACCACTACATGTTCCTGAAACAAAGATGAAGTATAAATGTATGTCTCTTCATATATGCTTTGGTTTAAAGGGGGGGCAACTTGGAGCCCCAATTGTACCCCTCTTCTGTCCATAGAAATAATCTCCAAAAAGGAAATCATTTTCGGTAAGAAATAATGATAGTAACTCAAGACAGAATTCCTGTTCTTTGATAGTTAACCTGGAATTTCCCAGAAGTTGTGAGGTTGCTGACAAACCCTCAGAATGGCATATAGACATATACAAACTTGTAATGTCAGAAGAGACTAAAAGTATCATTGGGGA
>JAODAL010055986.1:0-23583 GCA_025379985.1 Phyllomedusa bahiana | reverse complement strand
TTTTGAATTTTTTAAAAATTTTGTTTTTTGGGGGTTTTTTTTCTTGTTCTTTTGTTGTCGTGGTTCTTGGGGGGGTGGTTGGTGTGTTTGTACAGATTGCTGGCTCTTCTGTCTCAGATGTGGCTTTTTTTGTCCCTCGATGCAGAAAAAGTCTTCGATAGGGTCTGTCTTTCTGTGTGCACGTATCAAAAGTAGGGACTGTCGCTCAGTTGCCCCTTGTCATCCAGGGCCAGGCGGGCAAGTAGGCAGGGACAGACTTGAGGGGCCTAACCTAGGTCTCACGTGCTTTCTCCTTCTCTGCTCACCTTCCCCAGGTATGTCTAACAGGGGAGCTGTTTCATGATGTTAACTGCAAAGTATAAATAACTTTTTACTTTTATTCTGCCAGTCTGTATAAATGTGTGTAGTTTCTGTTATGTTTTAAAAATTTTAAAACATTTTATAGATTTGCTATGGAATTATAACAACATTGGTTGATATAAGACTGTGGAACTTGGTTTCACCTATAGCAGTCAAGTTTCATGAGTCCTAACTATGACACTCAACCCTTTACCCAATGACATCAGTTAAGCTGAATTGTAACCAACTAAGCAGTTGCTGGAATCAGTTGTAGAAAGCATGTATTAAACACAGTCCTAAAAGAGACCAATGAATGATGGCAATGCAAATTATGGGACAGTAAGGACAACTTAAAAAAAGTTAAAAAGGGGGGTGAACAGCAATAAACAAGAACTCACCATAACTAACTTTCCCTGAATTTTGCCTAGATGTATCCTTAATGGTAACCCTAACACCAGACATCACTGACCCTCTTTGTCCTTGAAAATATAGCTAAAGATAACCCTACTCTACAACTGACCCTACCACAAACCATAAAAGACTCTGGACCAGGCAACGGGATCAACAGGCCAAGTAACAGTAACAATACTAGGACTTCCACAACAAACAGTATTTCCACAAATACAAGAAAAACATTAACTAGACAAGAATGAACCTGCAAGACTAAACTGTAGCAGACAAGAAACAAACAAGAATTCCAGAAATTAAACACACTAACTATAATGGCTTGCAAAAACTGGATTGGCCCCGGATTGGATTGGTCCACTATACACAATGGCACAGAGTTAAATATATTTTGTACCTGCTGCGGTCACGACCGCAGTACGTTTACACCAACACATTGGGCCCCTTGGTGGGTAGTTTGGATTCTGGCCCCCCGAGGGGTAATGGGTAATCATGGAGGTAGCCGAAGTGCAAGACAAGGATAGCAGGTGCTGGTACGGGAGACAGGACACAGCGGGTGTAGCCGTAGACAGATAGCAGGTCCCAAGCGCGTAATAGAATTGTTACAAGGGCAGATAGTCTGCAGGTATAGCGAACTGGTGCAGCGGCAGGTATATAGCAAGTTACAGGTACAGGTGAAGCACAGGTAATGCAGGTTACAGCAGCAACCTTTTTCAGGATGCATGACTTTGTCTTTTTCATTATTTTATTTCATTTTTTGGGTTGGGGAGCAGAATGAATTTCTAGCATGGGTATATTTATTTTTTTCCTTTTCTAGCATCCACTATTAAGGAAAAAAACATTTTTTATTTTGGAAACTAAAAAACATGCAAATACACACCAAATCCCTTTGGAGATGGAGAAAAGGGGCATTAGTGTCCTGTATAACTCTTCTCCAACTCTTTACACTGGTCAACACCCCCCAAATCTACCATATTTCAAGTACCTTGCTTGAAGCTATGATAACGGCAGCCCACATCACACTACTGACCTGTGACGTAGCTTTCCTATTGCTTAGGTGAGTATAGTCACATCACTAATCCGAGCAGTAAAAAAGATGAATTACAGCTCAATGATTATAATCTGAGGCTAATGCTAAAACTGTAAAAGCTGGGTTACAGCTGAGTGATGATACATTCTAAGACTGCTGCTGAGACTGGATAAACTGGGTTATACAGTAGCTAAATGATGATACATTGTGAGACTATGTAGAAGCCAGACTTTCTCGCACTCATGTAGACAGGACATGGCAGCACCTTATAGAAGCCCCTGAAAGCCCCTTTAGAAGCCCGCAATAACTTCTTACTTTTAACACAGGCATAGGGATTAATGTGCAATGGTTACTTGGACTTAAAATTTTTTTGGGGGCATGTATGAAACTCGCCCCCGGGGCGGGAAAACGCACGTTTTCGCCAGTTTTCTGGCGAAATTTGCGCCTCATGTATGTCGGCGCTGAGGTGCAGTGCGGGACTTGGGCGCACTGCAGGACTGCGCCTAAGATTCGCCGCCCGAGAAGGTGAGCTCATACATGCGGTGAAAGTCCGCCCCCGCCCGCCATGTGTGAGGCGCATGCGGGATTAGGGGCACTGCGGGGGCTGGTCTAAAATACGCCGCCCCAGGAGGTGCGTCATACTGCGGGGAAAAGTTACCGCCCTCGCCAGTGTGTGGGGCGGAAAAGGGACTTAGGCGCAAAAGGGGCGCCCCGAACTGTTTTGATTGAAACAGGGGGGAAAAAAGGAAAAATCATTTTAAAATGTCCCCCGCGGATGGGGTATGAAAAAAAAAATGCCTTTTTTTAGGTGTAAAACATTTTCAGAAAAAAGAGCTAAAACCCACTAAAAAAATCATAAAAAAAAGCACTTTCCAAAAATCAAGAAAGGGGCTCTCAGGAATTTGGATATTGGAAATTGCCGGGAAATACAGTAATTCAAAATTTTGTAAGTATTCTCTGGTCGCAGAAACCCAGCAATCAGAATAGGAGCGAAGTGAACCATTCTAACCTAAGAGGAAGTATTGACCAATCAAAAAACAAAGGCGGGGGCAGTTCAAATACAGTAAAAAAGCAAAAAGAGCTGATTGTTGAGCTAGCGGGGGCTTTTGGGGAAACCTGGCCCCAAACGAATGGACGACGGGACCATTCAGCCTTTGGAGAAGTATTGACCCAAACAAAAAAAGGGGGACATTCAAAATACAGTAAAAAATGCAGAAAAGGCTGATTGGGTTTAGCTAGCGGGGGTTGGAATCCTGGCCAATCGAATGGAGCGAAGGGGCCTTTTTTAACCCATGGAGAAAATATTGACCAAACAATTCAAAGGCGGGACAGTTCAAAAACAGTAAAAAGGCAGAAAAGAGCTGATTGGTTGAGCCCCGGCGGCAGATTTGAATCCAACCCAAAATATGTAGTGCATCTATTTTGAGTGGGGTAAAAAAGGGCACGATGAAGGGCACCCCAAAAAATTTTTACTGTCTATGGGGGAAAAATTCTAGACTGTGATTGGTTGGGGGAAAAAGGGTTGTCCAGCTTAGTCATCGCGTTGAGCTAATTTCATAGGTTCTATGGGGAAAAGATATTCAGAGCGAGCTCTGTTTGTGATTGGCTAAGTTTAAAAGAGGCGCGGTGTTATTTGGACCAAATGGGAGAGCAAGCGACGTCCTCTTATGGGTTTGTCTAATGCAATCTGTGATAAAAAAGACCTTACATTGCAGGAAATCAAATGATAAGACTCACGGAGTTGTGCCGATCTCTATATAAAATGAACAATAATTATTGGGTAACGAAAAAAAAATATTAATTCAACAAAATCACTTTAATTTCTTTAATTTTTCCCGTTACACCCATACTAGTGATCATTGGCTAACGAAAATAAAGGAAATATAAAAATGAATTTATTGAATTAATATTTTTTTTTCGTTACCCCCCCTAATTATGTTAATTTTATATACAGATCGGTACACAAAGGACTTCTTACGGGAGTATTATCATTTGATTTTAGCCATTTACAGTTTTTATTATAGATTGCATTAGAAAACCCATGAGAGCGGTCGCTCGCTCATCCCATTGGTCCAAATAACCGCAGTCTCTTTTAACTTAGCCAATCACAAACAGAGCTCGCTCTGCATTTCTTCTCCCCATAGAACTCTATGAGAAGTTAGCTCACCCGCTAATTGGCTAAGCTGGATGAGCCCCTCTTTCCCCTCAACCCATCACAATACTTGAACATTTCCGATAGACAGTAATAACTTTAGGCGCCCTTCTAGACGCTCCCTTGCTTTCTCCACGTCAAAATAGACACACTACATATGATTGGTGGATCATATCTGCCGTCTGTCTCAACCATTCAGCTCTTTTTCTGCCTTTTACTTGTATTTTTGAAACTGTCCCGCCTGAATTTGTCAATAATTCTCCATAGCATAAACGGGTCATCTTGTCGCTCCTATTCTGATTGCTGGTTTTATGCCGACCAATGAGAAAGCTTAAAGAATTTGAATTACTGTATTTCCCGCAATTTCTCTATATCGCAATTCCTGATGTAGGCGCGGTGACGTGCGACAAACCATTGGTTAGGGATTTGATTGATTTATGATTTTTAGAAGGTTTAAGCTCTTTTCAGAATATTTTACACCTAATAAAAATGATTTTTTAATCATATTCATGCCGCTCTGCATGAGAGCCGAGATTTCATGCCCCATCCTGCCATAGACTATCAATGGGACAAAGTAGCTCGCTCTCGATTGTCCAATGAAAGCCAAGCCCCCGCGTGAGCTCAACCCATCAGCTCTTTTCAGCATTTTTACTGTATTTTGAACTGTTCCAGCCTTGAATTTGATTGGTCAATAGATTCCCATAGGTTAAAAATGGGTCCGCTTCGCTCCTATTCTGATTGGCCGGGATAGCAAGGCCCCGCTTGCTCAACCAATTCAGCTCTTTTCCTGCATTTTACAGTATTTTTGAACTGTCCCGCCTTTGAATTTGATGTGTCAATATTTCTCAATAGGTTATAATGGGTAACTGAGTCACTTCCTATTCATAGAATTGACTGGTTCTGCCAACCAATGCGAAGTGCTTACAGAATTTTGAATTACTGTATATTTCCCGGCAATTTCCAAAATCCAATTCCTGATGTAGCGCCATTCTAGATTTTTGGAAAGTGATTTTTTTTTTTTTTTTGAAGGTTTTGAGCGCTTTTTTCTGATAATGTTTTACACCTAATAAAAGCGTTTTTTTGGAATCAAACTCCATGCCGCACGGAGCTGGAATGGTATTTCCTTTTGCGATCTTCTATTATGTTACCTCTAATGTGTACGTTCTTTACTATTCACTGTCGCCTCCACCGGCTCATTTAGACGCAGAATCAACTAGTCTGCCTGTCAGAGCTGCGAGCGCAGCAAATATGCGCCTCACTTTGCTGAGCCGTGATCATACATGCTCTCGAAGTATTCAATGAGCCGCGTCCCGCCCCAGAACGGCCCACACCGGCCCATTGCACGCCCCTTCATGTTAGGACGCAGCCGGAAGTGGCAAAGGTGCCCAAACATCACACTCTGCGCCCAACAGGGATTGGGAACGGTGAACCGCCGTTTTTGCCGGGAAAGCGGGCACAACCCAAATCATAATGTCCCTTTTAGAGCCCTTTGGTTGTGAATTTATCGTCTAAAGATCTACTACCCTCTCAAAAAAAGTATTGAAAAAAGGATTTAAATTTTGTCCCAGTGCAAGATAATATGTTCCCAATTTAAAGTGGACTATTCTTTATGTCGTAAAAGAATTGAAAATGTTTTTTAAGATAAAGAAAAATCTAATTTAGTGAGTTAAAGAATGTCTAAAAAATTGGAAAAGAAAACCCGTTTGATCCTGTGGTCTTGTTGCCCTGGGAGTTTTTTAAACGGGGTTTTTCATAAGTTAAGGAAAAAATGGGTAAGTGGGTTCTTTTGTGACAACTTGTAAAAAAATTAAAAGAGGGCATCACTAATTAAAAAAGGGATAGCTAGGTAACCCTAAGAAGGCCGAAAAGTGGCGCGACTGTTGCCCTGAACAGAACTTAATGTAAGGAGGAAAAAAAGCTTTGGATGATAAAAAAGTTATAACCCAAAAATTATCAAAAGACCCCACGAGGAATACCAAGAGGTAATTAATGCGGTTATTGATGAACTTGGTCGGGGTATTTCCCACCAAAATAGGTAATTTAAAGGTTTAAAAAATCAAACAGCCCAATTCTATTTTTTTTTTTTTATTTTATTTTTTTTTATTTTTTTTTTTAGTTTTAATTTTTTGTTTTTTTGGGTTTTTTTTAAATTAAAAATTTTTCCCCGGTTTTTTTTTTGGGGGTTTTGTCTTTGATAATTTTTTTTTTTTTTTTTTTTTTTTTTTTTTTTTTTTTTTTTAAAATTTTTTTTTTTTTTTTTCCTTGGGATTTTTTTTTTCTTTATTTTTTTTCTTTTTATTTTTTGAATGTTTGTTTATTTTTTTATTTTTTTTTTTTTTTTTTATTAAAAAAAAATTTAGTTTTTTTTTTCATAAGTCCATGCAGGCCCCCCCCTTGTGCCCCATAGTACGGGTATTCTTTTAAAAATTAGGCTATTTTCCTTTTTACATAGATTAATTTTCCCCCAAAAGATTTTTTGAAAAAGCACCAAATCCTATTAGAACAAAGAATTTTTGCTAATCTACAACAGTTTGTGTACACTGACAAAAAAGACGTTTACAAATGTCCCTTTAAAAAGGATTTTCTGCTGTTGATACATTATCTTAGATCCCATATTTCAAATTCTTTGCTTTCATTTCTTGACACTATAAAAACGTTTGGAGAAAAAATATTTTGGGTTTTCGGTACGAAATATTTGTACAGTTGGAGGACTTATGTGGCCCTCCGGTGCCCCCAGGTAGCAAAAAATTTATGGCCTTTGTTCGAGGAGTTTTGAAAACAATAAAATTATTACTGGTTGGCAAAGATCGCGATGACGTGTTTATGTTGGGAAAGGTAGTGAGATGAATTAGTCGTTTTTCAACTATAAAACAAGTGCCCCCCCCTTATCAGCTTCACACTAACTAAGCACGAGGTAAAATTCATTTCTAGAGTAGAAATTACTAAGGAGACATAAGGGAAATTTGAGACTCACTTTTTGTAAAAGCTTCTGACTGCAATGTACATTGCATAGGGTAGTTATCCTTTGGTTTTTGATTTATGTCTAAAGATTGATACTTTCAAAACAAAGATTGAATAAAAGGACTTAATTTTGTCCCAGGCAAAATGAGATATTTTTCCGTTTAAAGGGGGGCTATTCAGATTATGTGTCATGAGATTTTAAAAAAGTTTTTAGGATCAAGAAAAAATTTAAATTTTAGTGAGTTAGAAGAATGTCTAAAAAATTGGCAAATAAAAGCCAGTTTGATCCTGTGGTCCTATGTCCTGCCCTGGATGTTTTTCAACAGCTGGTCATTCATGAAGTTAAGGAAAAATGGGGTACAGTGGTTTCTGTTCGTGACAACTTGTCAAAAATTGAAAGAAGTGCTATCACTCAATTAAAGAAAGATAGCGAGGTAATCATAAAGAAGGCCGACAAATGTGGCGCGACTGTTGTCCTGAACAGAACGTACTATGTACAGGAGGCAAAAAAGCAATTGGATGATAAAGAAGTATACTCTAAATTATCTAAAGATCCCACGCAGGAATACCAAGAGGTAATTAATGCGGTTATTGATGAAGCCCTTGGTCTGGGTATTATACCATCAGATATAGGTAATATGTTAAAGGTTAAAAAATCCAACAGCACCAATAATCTACTTCGTTCCAAAAATTCACAAGTCTATGCAAGCGCCACCCTGTAGACCCATAGTATCGGGTATTGGCTCTATATTAGAGCTATTAGCCGTATACATAGATTAATTTCTCCAAAAGATTGTGAAAAAGACACCGAGATGCCTATTAGACACAAAGCAGTTTTTGTCTAATCTACAGCAGTTTGATGTACACTCGACGTAAAAAGACTGTTTACAAATGTCCCTTATGAAGAAGGATGTGCTGCTGTACGTGATACATTATCTTTAGATCCCACTATTTCTAATTCTTTGCTTTCATTTCTCATGACACTATTAGAACTGTTTGGAGAAAGAACTATTTTAGGTTCGGTGACGACTATTATGTACAGTTGCAGGGGACCTCTATGTGGTCTCCGGTCGCACCCAGTGTAGCTAACATATATGGCCATGTTCGAGGATGTTATTCTGAATACAATACATATATACTGTGTTGGCAAAGATACGTCGATGACGTGTTTATGCTATGGAAGAGTAGTGAGAGTGAATTAGTCGTTTATCAACTATATCAACAAGTGCCACCCCCTTATCAGCTTCACACTAACTAAGCACGAGAGTACAATTCAGTTTCTAGACGTAGAAATTACTAAGAGAGACAGTCAAGGCAAGTTTGAGACTACACTTTTTGTAAAAGCTTCTGACTGCAATGATACATTGCATAGGGCTAGTTATCCTTGGTTGTGAATTTATCGTCTAAAGATCTGACTACTTCTCAAATCCAAGTATTGAATAAAGGACTTAATTTTGTCCCAGTGCAAGATGACGATATGTTCCAGTTTAAAGTGGACTATTTCAGATTATGTCGCTCAATGAGATTGAAAATGTATTTTAGAGATCAAGAAAAATCTAATTGTAGTGAGCTTAGAAGAATGTCTAAAAAATTGGCAAAGAAAAGCCAGTTTGATCCTGTGGTCCTATGTCCTGCCCTGGATGTTTTTCAACAGCTGGTCATTCATGAAGTTAAGGAAAAATGGGGTACAGTGGGTTCTGTTCGTGACAACTTGTCAAAAATTGAAAGAAGGGCTATCACTCAATTAAAGAAAGATAGCGAGGTAATCATAAAGAAGGCCGACAAATGTGGCGCGACTGTTGTCCTGAACAGAACGTACTATGTACAGGAGGCAAAAAAGCAATTGGATGATAAAGAAGTATACTCTAAATTATCTAAAGATCCCACGCAGGAATACCAAGAGGTAATTAATGCGGTTATTGATGAACCCCTTGGTTGGGTAATTATACCATCAGTATAGGTAATATTTTAAAAGGGTTTAAAAAAATCCAACAGCACCCAAAAATCTATTTTTGGTTCCAAAAATTCATAAGTCCATGAAAGGGCGCCCCTTGTAGACCCAAATAGTATCGGGTATTGGCTCTATATTAGAGCTATTAGCCTATACATAGATTAATTTCCCCCAAAAGATTGTGAAAAAGACACCGAGATGTATTAGACACAAACCCATTTTTTGTGTCCTAATCTACAGCAGTTTGATGTACACTCGACGTAAAAAGACTTTTTTACAAATGTCCCTTAATGAAGAAGGATGTGCTGTGTACGTGATACATTATCTTTAGATCCCACTATTTCTAATTCTTTGCTTTTCATTTCTCATGACATTATTAGAACTGTTGGAGAAAGAACTTTTTTTGGGTTTTCGGTGACGACTATTATGTACATTTTGCAGGGGACCTCTATGTGGTCTCCGGTCGCACCCAGTGTAGCTAACATATATGGCCATGTTCGAGGTGGTTATTCTGAATACAATACATATATACTGTGTTGGCAAGAACGTCGATGACATGTTTATGCTATGGAAGAGTAGTGAGAGTGAAAATTTGGGCGTTTTATCAACTATATCAACAAGTGCCACCCCCTTATCAGCTTCACACTAACTAAGCACGAGAGTACAATTCAGTTTCTAGACGTAGAAATTACTAAGAGAGACAGTCAAGGCAAGTTTGAGACTACACTTTTTGTAAAAGCTTCTGACTGCAATGATACATTGCATAGGGCTAGTTATCATGCCCCTCAAACTTTTTCTGGTATCCCAAAGGGCCAATTTTTGCGTGCCAGAAGAATATGTTCAAGTGATCAGAAATATGGTGAACAGATAGAGAGATTGATTACTAAGTTTGTAGACAAGGGGTATAAATTTGACGAAGTGAGAAAAGTAGGTGAGGAGGTTGGCAAGGTGAATAGGGAGGATACTATGCGAGGGAGAAATATCGTGAAAGAAGAAGATGGATGTAATTTTGTGTCAACCTATGGAAAACATTCGAAACTCATACGTAGGGCCATAAATCGCTATTGGCAGGTCATGCAAAAAGATGAAAAATATGGGTATCTATTTAAAAATAAACCTAGGTGTATATTTAAAAATAGTTTGATCGGATTTCAAACAAGTAAAAACTAGGCAACAAAAATTACAAACAACGAAGCAGGGTACCTTTCCATGCATGGCGTGCATTAATTGCAGTGCCATCATAAAAGGCCCAAATATCATGCATCCTACTCAAGGTTGTGAGATTCCATTGCATGGATATCACACCTGCAATAGCAGGAATGTGATCTACGCATTGAAATGCCCATGCAGGAAACTGTATGTCAGGCAAACCAGTCGTCCCGTCAAGCAAAGATTAAATGAACACAAGTCCATGATACGCGTATATTTGAAGAAGACACAGGATAGCAGTGAGAAGGAAATTAACAAGTATAGTGAAACAAACGTAGCACGCCACTTTAAGGAGTGATTTGAAATGGTGCGTCCTAGAAGAGGTGTCTGGAGGTTATGGTGATATCGGTCCTATGCTTCTGAAACGTGAAGCATTTTGGATCGACAGGTTAGGGACGTTAATCCCTAAGGGATTAAATGAAGTTTTTAGCTAAAAATGTTTTCTGTAAAGGCAATTATTATGCATTGTATTATATAGGCATTGTATGTGTTTAAGTCTAGGGAGTACCGTAATTTTTATGAATGGGCGATCACGTGATGTTGTCTAACTATATAAAGAGAAACCTGTCACCTACAGCGCATGCTTGAAAAAGTTAGTTGATCTTCCAAAACGTCGCTAGGATGTGCGGGCTTTCACTTCAGCTCAGTTGAGGGTCCGGTTTTCACTACCGAGTATCCAGGGTCTTCCTACACCCTTTGTTGGAAGACTGAACAAGAGGACTAAGTCTTCTTTCATCACGCCAGGTTTACCACTTTGTATCTCTATATATTTAAACAATGTTGCTATTTGTATCCTGATGGAATTATAAAGCTTTTCTGAAGAGATAATGAAAATGATATAAATCATACCAAGCCTTGAAGTTTTTTCTTTATAAATGGGCCAGTCCTTGAGCCTGTCGGTGTCTTCTAAAGTGCACGGCAGCGCAGATATGTGGAGCAGACATGTCCATTATGGTCCACTGGGTGAATGTGATTCCTGCCCAGCCAGACCAGCAACTTGGACAGGAGACGTCGCTTTCTCCTCCACGTTGTCAAACTGCTGATCCTGCACTAATGTCCGCCTCCTCCTCCACCACCTCAGCCTCCAGAAGTCTTAGTGCTTCTCCATCATACCACATGTACAAGGCACGACGGTGTCACGCAGTTCTACCCATGGTTTACCTGGGCGCACAAAGTCACACAGGGGAGGAACTGCTCTACGTCATGCAACATGAAATCGATTTGTGGCTTTCTCGGCGACAACTGAAAATCGGAACCATGGTGACAGATAATGTAAGGAACATGGTGTCCGCGCTGTGCCGAGGAGGGCTGAGCCATGTTCCCTGCATGGCATACGTGTTCAATCTGGTTGTCAAAAGGTTCCTCAAGTCTTCCACCCATCTGCAAGATGCCAGGAAACTGTGCATGCACTTCAACCAGCCATACAGCACCAAGCACACCCTCTGCAGTGACCGAAGGGCCTCCACCAACATAGGCTGATATTCGAGGTTTCCACCCGTTGGAATTCCAGCCTCCATATATTGGACCGACTCTATGAACATAGAAAGGCCATTAATGATTTCATGATGATCCAAGCAGACAGTGGCAGCTCATGTGTGACATCTGCCGTTTGCTCAGGCCCTTTGAGGAGGCCTCATTATCTATCAGTCTCCAGGACTATCGGATGAATAACGTCATTTCACTGTTTCATATCCTGTAACAGATGTTGCAAAATCTGTCTGGTCAGCGAACTGGAGATGTGGCGACTACATCTCATGGCCACTTGAGTCTGGTGGGGGCTGAACTGGAGGAGGAGGACATTGGAGCACAAGCAGTGTCTGGCAAAATGAGTGCTTTTTCTACCCAGTTGACAGGAGAGGAGGAGCAGTAGCAGCCGGCAGAGGTAGAGGGACATGAAGAAGATGAGGCAGATGACCCAGACACATCGTGGCAGTACACATTGGCCCTTGACCAGTCTTGCTAGTCCATGTGTCTGTCGTGAGATGGACTTTGGTGGACACAGATGCAGCCTACGCACTGGAGATCTTTTCTGCAATGTGGCAGGCCAGGGCAGGGATAGCTTTTCTGGGGAAGAAATGACTGCTCAGCATCTGATATTGGTGGCATGGCAGGGCCATGACGTGGCGGAACCCATCTGTGTCCACCTGGTGGAAAGGCAACATTTCCAAGGCCAACATGTTGTGGTCCATGTTGGAACCAATGACAGAATACATGGTAGGTGGAGGATCCTAAAGAATAATTTTAAAAAACTAGGCTCAAAGCTGAAGGGAAGGACCTCCAAGGTTGTGTTCTCCGGAAAACTGCCGGTGCATGCCCCTACTCAGGAAAGACAGCGGGAGCCCAGGGAGTTACATGCATGGCTGAAGTCTTGGTGTAGGACAGAGTGGTTTGTGTTCTTAGAGCACTGGGCAGATTTTTCATTGCGGTACAATCTGTTTTTACTACAGATAAATTGCACCTGAAAAGGAAGGGGGTCTGCTGTGCTGGGGAAAGAATTCTAGAAGGGTGTGGAGTATTTAAACTAGGGATGAGGAGAGACGAAAATATAGAAAATGAAGGGGGAGATAGGTTAGAGAGTGGGCAGACTATATCGGCGGGTGGAGAAGTGGAATGGGGGAGGTGGAGTAGACCAGTGGATAAGGAGATCCATGTGTTGCAAATCAGCATTAAAGATATAGGTACCCACAATATCTCATGTAATCTCATGCCATCTACTAACTGTGTAATAAATGATCACATGCTGTCCACTAAAGGTATAATGTATAATCCCATGCCATCATCTGAAAGGGTAATGTATAATCCCATGCCATCTACCGAAGGAGAGATGTTTAATCGAATGCCGTCATCTGAACAGGTAACGTTTAATCCCATGCTGTCTACTGATCGGGTAATGTATGATCCCATGCCGTCTAATGAACATGTTAGATACAATCCTAAACCGTTGACGGAAAGTGTAAAACTGGAAGGGAACTTAAAATGTCTATTCACAAATGCTAGAAGTCTTGCAACCAAAATGGGGGAACTTGAGGCGCTAGTTGTAGAGGAGCTGATTGATGTGGTAGGTATTGCTGAAACATGGCTGGACTCCTCGCATGATTGGGCGGTCAACCTTCAAGGTTTTAATCTATTTAGGAAAGACAGAGTGAACAGGAGGGGAGGAGGAGTGTGTATGTAAGGAGTGATATGAAGGCAAATGTGAAAGAGGTAATACAGGGCAGAGTAGCTAATGATGTGGAAACATTGTGGGTGGAAATACAAGGGGGTGGTAATGCAGAAAATATTATTTTTGGTGTAATCTATAGACCCCTGAACATCACTGAGAAGATAGAACAGGTGCATAATCAAATGGTGCGAGCAGCATAGGAAGGTACAGTGATAATAATGGGTGACTTTAATTTCCCAGGCATTGACTGGGGTCACGGTTCTGCATCAACTGAAGGAAGTTCCTCAATCCGTTAAAGGATAATTTTATGGGGCAGTTTGTGGAGGAACCCACTAGAAGTGATGCTCTGTTGGATCTGGTACTTTCTAACAAAGCAGAGCTTGTCGGAGCAGTCACGGTTTTTGAAAATCTTGGTAACAGTGACCACAATATAATTCATTTTAGCGTAAACTGGGAAAGAAAACAACAGAACGGGAAGGCAAAAACATTTAATTTTAAAAGGGCCAAATTTTCCTTATTTAGGGATGCAATACAGGACCTAGACTAGGAGAAACTATTGGCAAATAGTGATATAGAAGCAAAATGGGGGAGCTTTAAATGTACTTTGGGGAAATTTATTGCAAAATATATTCCTATGGGTAACAAGTATAGGCGACTAAAACTAAAACCAACATGGCTTCTGCCTTCTGTTAAGAGGGCAATAAACAATAAAAAAAGGGCATTTAAAAATATAAGTCAGAGGGCTCAGCATCAGCCTTTGAAAATTACAACGAGCTTAATAAAATCTTTAAACAAGTGAGAAAAGCAGCTAAAATTCAAAATGAAAGGCAGGTGGCCAAGGACAGCAAGACTAACCACAAGAAATTATTTAAGCATATAAATGCCAAAAATCCAAAATCAGAGCAAATAGGACCCTTAAAAACCTGTGATGGCGTGCTGGTCACTGGTGACCAAGATAAGGCAGAGGTACTAAATAGGTTCTTCAGCTCAGTATATACTGTCAATTAGATAGTAGTTGATGGGGGTGGGCCAAGTGCAGATGTAGGTGGTGCCAGTAAGGTTAATACATCATCTGCTATAATTAATTGGCTCAGTGTAGAAAAAGTCAAAGCTAAGTTAAATAAACTGAATGTGAACAAGGCTCCAGGCCCTGATGGTATTCATCCAAGAGTTCTTAAAGAGCTCAGCTCGGTTATCTCTGTGCCCCTGTACATGATATTTAGAGATTCCCTGGTGACTGGTATAGTACCAGGAGACTGGCGCAAGGCAAATGTAGTTCCCATCTTCAAAAAAGGTTCCAAGTCTTGCCCAGGTAACTATAGACCAGTAAGTTTAACATCTGTTGTGGGAAAATGTTTGAGGGGCTCATAAGGGACTATATACAGAAGTATGTTGACAAACACAATATTATTAGTCATTGCCAGCATGGATTTACTAAGGACAGAAGCTGTCAGACCAATCTGATCTGTTTTTATGAAGAGGTGAGTAGAAGTCTGGATAGCGGGGCAGCTGTGGATGTTGTGTTTTTAGACTTTGCAACGGCATTTGACACTGTCCCACATAACTGTTTGTTAGGTAAATTAGAATCCATTGGGTTAGAGATAACAGTCTGTAATTGGATTCAAAACTGTCTGCTAGATCGTACTCAGAGAGTGGTGGTAAATGACTCCTACTCTGAGTGGTCCCCGGTTGTGAGTGGTGTGCCGCAGGACTCAGTATTAGGTCCTCTATTATTTAATGTATTTATTAATGATATATTGGACGGGATCAATAGAATGGTTTCGATTTTTGCAGATGACATCAAGCTATGCAGGGTAGTGCAATCTATGGAAGATGCTCATAAATTGCAAGCAGACCTGGACACACTGAGTGCTTGGGCATCCACTTGGCAAATGGGGTTCAATGTGGATAAATGTAAGGTTCTGCATCTGGGTAGAAATAATCTACAGGCATCATATGTCCTATGGGGAGAAAAACTTGGAGAATCGCTTGTTGAAAAAGATCTGTGCATTCTTGTAGGTCATAGACTACAGATCAGCATGCAATGTCAATCAGCTGCCTCTAGGGCAAGTAAGATATTGGCGTGTATTGTCGCGGGACAAGGATGTAATTCTACCGCTGTACAAAGCATTGGTGCGTCCTCACTTAGAATATGCTGTGCAGTTCTGGGCCCCAGTTTATAGAGAGATGTAATGGAGCTAGAGAGAGTACAAAGAAGAGCAACCAAACTTATAAGGGGAATGGAGCATCTTAGTTATGAGAGGTTAGTAGAATTGAACTAATTTAGTCTTGAGAAAAGACGGCTCGGGTGGGACTAGATTAATTTATATAAATATATAAATGATCCCTACAAAAAGTATGAGAAAAAATTGTTTCAAGTGAAGCCCCCCTCAAAAGACAAGGGGACATTCCCTTCGACTAGAGAAAAAAGAATTCAATCTCCAGAGGAGAAGAGCATTCTTCACTGAAAGAACTGTGAATCTGTGGAATAAACTGCCTGAGGAGCTGGTCACAGCAGGAACTGTGGAGAGTTTCAAGAAAGGCTTAGATACCTACCTGGAACAAAAGAATATTAATGCGTACGTAGCTATGTAAAATTCTGGATCCTGGCTGGTGGAGGCTCTGGGGTCAGAGATATGGTCTCCACTGGAGCAGATTGGTTCTTGCCTTGTGGGTTCCAGGGCATTCACCACGGGTGAGGCTGGGCTTGAACTCCTTGTCTCTCTCCCTTCGCCCACATTTTCCCCACCCTTGGTTGAACTTGATGGACACGTGTCTTCTTTCAACCGTGCTAACTATGTAACTATGTAACAGCCTGGCAATGGCGACATTCAGGCTCTTGGCTTTGGGGTGAAAGCGCTTCTTATGCTCCCACACCTGGTACACATAAGACTGGCTGCCAGACTGGCTGCTGTACGGCATGCAGGTCACACTGGTGGAAGGGGAAAGTGTAGGCTGTGTTGCTGGTGGTGGGAATTGACCGACAGTTTCTGGGGCTGGGGATGGTGCTTGCTCATGCTAGCTGAGGACCGCTAGGGCTTGGAAGTGCTGGAGCAGCCCAGGACCTGTGTGGCCTTTTTTCTACAAGCGACTATTCCACAGCAATTCATGCTTTACTTGCATGTGCCTGTTCATGCATGTGGTGCGTAAACTCTTTTCACTCTTTCCTCTACTGACGCGTTGATGGCAAATCCGGCATATGACGTCAGTCAGCGAATTTGAGACATCGAAAAAAGCCCAGGCTTCACAGGTCTTCGACTTCTTCGACTGTAAAAACCTAGTACTGGTGTTCCCTCTGCCACCACTGACCATGGCTGGCGGAGTAATGTCAGCGGACTTGTGCAACCGCCCTCTCCCTTTCAGAGGCTGGATCCGCACTGACACTACCTCATCATCCTCCTCCTCCACTGATTATGCACTCGCCAGCTGTTGCTCACAAGACCATGTTGGATCCACAGTGTCATCATCATCACAGGTGACTTCCTCTTCCTGACAGTCCACATCCTCAAGCTGTGGGATAGAAGCCACAGGCACTGCGAGGCACCGCTGACTGCTCGGTTTTTCTGGCGATGAACCAGCTTCCTTCTCTTCCTCTGAGGGCATCAGCGATTGGACATCAGAGCAGACAAAATCATCCTCTTTGGCCTCTTGATTTTTTGAAATGCCTTCTGACCCCAACTACATTGTGTCATCAAAGAGCTCTTCGCACTACAACCATACGAAGCTACACATTCATATCTTTAGTAAAGCAAATCCAGGCGCGTTAATGCTGGAACAGGTAGACCACTTTAAAAGTGGTTTAACTGAGCCAGAATTGTCGCTTTGTAGCTAGAAAACAGGTAGACCACAGTTAAAAAACATTTTTTCTCACACAAAGAAGAACAATATCCAGAGACAAGTTAAGTAAACATACAAAATGAAAACAATAAAACCCATCCCTTTTAAATTTTAAAAGAAATGCAACTTTAAAAAACCCTTTAAACGTGACTTAAGGGGGGGAAAGGGGAAATTAAAAAATATGTTTGCAAAAAAACATTAGGTTTAAAATCTCATTTTATCCGTTTATTTTCTGCCCAGTTTAAAGCGATTTTTTAAAAAAATTGTTGAAAAAAAATTCTTTTTAAAGGGGAAAAAAAAACAAAAAAAAAACAAAAGTATATACAGTAAAAAAACAATTAAAAAGGGGAAAGAAACTAAAACCCATGAAAGAAAAATGTTCTAAAAATTATTAATTTAAAGAAAGTGACAAAGGGGGGGCCCAAAACGTATTAGATTCTGGCCTTTAAAAAAATTGAAACCCCCTTTTAAACCTTTTTTTTGGGGGAAATTAAAAACAACTTTAGAAATCCCTAATGGTTCCAACAAAGTATTAAACATGGGAGTAAATCTAGGAAAGGGGGGCCTTTAAAAAAAAATTTGGGCCCCAAAAAAGGCCTTTATAAGGGGAGTACCCAAAACAATACCGATTATACATGCACCCCAAAAGTTCTAAAAAATTTTTTCCCCTCAACGTTTTAAAACCCTTGGGGCGGGGAATGGGGTCATACGAGCAACGGGAGCATGGGTGGTTTCCCCAAATTAAAACCCTTTGGGTCCCTGGTTACCAGGATATTTAAAAGCATGGGGCAACTTTTAAAATTTTTGGGAAAAATCCCCCAATGGTACCAAATTCAATTGGCTATCCTGTGTGTCAAAAGTTTTTGTTCCTTTATGCTTCAAAAATTTTTTCCTTTAAACATCCCCCAAAAAATTTTCCCTGGAAAAATATATTTTTGGAAATTCCCCAAAGAAAAAAAAGAAATTTTTGGTTTAGAACCCAAGAGTTCCTTATTGGAGCAAAATATTTTATGTTCGATAGGATCTTTTTACTTAAACTCCGGCCCCTTTCACGGGTCAACCGCCTCCTTTAATAAGTTAAAAAAAAAAAAAAAAACCCCCAAAAACCCTGAAAGTTTGCACTTTTTTTAAAAAACCTGTGAGGGGTGGGGGGTGCAAAAAAACCAAATGGAGGCCCCCCTTCTTCCCCCTTTAATGGTTAAAATAAATTATACCCCAAATTTTTTCTTTATGGTTCTGAAACAAAAAAAAAATTTTTTAAAAAAAACATATGCAAAACGGGGGTCCATGGCAGGGTTTTGGGGCACCTTTTATTAAAAATCAAATTATGTACACACGCACCCACTCCCAGCGGACACTACTGAAAAAAGGGCAATACATTACGTGGAAACCCTTTTAAGGAAAGCATTTATGCTATCTATCATAATAAAAAGAATTTTTGAGATTCTGGGTTTTAACATTTTTTTGATAAAAAAGATTTTTAAAGCTGCCCAAATTTTTCAACGGATCTCAAATCAGGCAGTCTTTTACTATTTTTTAACTCTCTTTTGACCCAAATTTCCCCCGGGGGCCTCTAAACCTGGGCAACGACCTCCTTTTTTCAGAGAAAAAAAAAATAAAACACACCAAACCTGCAAAGTGCACTTCTTTTGAAGCCGTGAGGGTGGGGGGGCGGGGAAAACCAAAAGGGAGGAAACCCTTCCCCCCCTTATGGGTTTAAAAATTAAAATTTATTCCCCCAAAATTTTTAAAGTATTTTTTCTGAAAAAAAAATTTTTGAAAAAAACATATGAAAATCCTGGGTGCCACTGGCGGGGTGGGCACACAATTTTATATATATATATATATAAAACATTTTACCACGAAACCCCACTGCCAGGGGAAAATTACTCCCAAAAAAGGGCAATAAAATTACGTGGAAATTCCTAAAAAAGGGCATTTATGCTTTTATCATACATGAAAAAAATTTTGGAGTTTCTCGGTTTTCACATTTTTTGATCAAAAGTTTGGTTTAAGCTGCCCCCACGCTTTCAACTTTAAATCTCAAATGGGGGCGTCCTTTACATCTTTTACATCTCAATAGAGCCAATTCCGGGCTCCTGTTCCTCATTTCCCAATCGGGGGCAACCGCGGGAAAAATGGGGGGGGGGGGCTCCCCGATTAGTTTAAAAGGGCGCTGGAACCCTTTGTGAAGGCTTCCATCCCCGCCAATGTTTTTTTTTTTACTATTCCTGTCCGCCTTTTTTTCACCCTAATGCTTTGTATTAAATGCATTGGGGCTGTAAAAAGCGGGCCCCCACCCATAGGGGTTTAAAGTAAAATTTAAAAGTTAAAAATCCCCCCCCTTTTTTGGGCCTTTTTTCAAATAAAAAAAAAAAAATTAAAAAAAGGGTTTAAAAATATTTGGTATGCGCACCCAAAAAAAAGGTTCCATTCTTTTAAAAATTTACATAATGTTTCACATATCCCAAACATAGAGAAAAAAAAAATGCCCAAAAAGCCCCAAAATAGCGTTTTTTTGGTTTTTCTCATCCCCTAAAATTGGAAAAAAATTTTAATCAACAAGTTGGATGTTTTCCCCAAATTTGTACAAAAAAAAAGGAAACTTCGCTCACAAAAAATGAAAACCTAAATTCAAGCCCGTAGGTGCTAGTACAAAAATGCCACGAAAAGGGCCTCCGCGCAAATTTAAAAAATAGAAAATGTTTGGAATTTTTTTTACAGTGCAAAAATATAAGGGAGACCCAAATTGTTTGTTTTTGGGGGATTTATATACCTGAAAAAATACAGTAACATTTTCTGATGTTTGAAAAGCTAAAAGCAAAACACCCGAAAACATGGTGCAAGTAAGTTTTTTTTCACATTTTACCCCACTTAGAATTATTCCCGGTTTCCGGGTTTTTTCCTATAGTAAAGATGGATGAAAACCAAATTTGGGGGGTCATCTTGTCCCGGGAAAAAAAAAGCCCCATATGTCCCATGTTGTTTAAAAAAAAAAAAAAAGTTATTTTTTTGGCGGCGAGGAAAGGGAAAAAAAGAACGGTTTAAAAAAAAGGCCTCGGAAATTTTGGGGTGAACATATTGTAGAAGTATACAAAACTCCATGGGTTTGATTGATTATGACAATTTCTCAAATTATTTTAGTGGGTTTTTTTTTTGTTGTTTTTGGCACCTAAAAAAAAAGAAAAAGAAAAAAAATTTTTTTTGTAAAACAATGTTTTTGCCCGGGGGTATTTCTGATTGGGATTTGTATTTTTGCATACACAAAACTGTGTAAGGGCTTTTTTTTTGGAATTTAAAATTTATGTATATTTGGCATTTATGTGGTTGGTTGCCATTTATTTCATCTGTGTGCTGCGGGTTTTTCTGCATTCACCCCGTGGGTTAAATAACATGCAAATTTTAGTAGATAAGGCACGGTGATATAATATGGGTACTATTTTTATCTTTTTTTTTGGGGGAGAGGTTTGCAAACGGGGGAAAAGGGTTTGGGGGTTTGGGTTTTTTTTTTTTTTTTTTTTTCATGTCCCATTGTTTGGGGGCTTGAATCAGTGACCCCTTTTGATTTATTGGTTTCAATGTAAAAAACAATTAATTTGCAGTATGGTATGCTTTATAAAAAGTAAAAACTATGCCCAGCCGAGCCAAAAAATGTGGGCAGGCCACTTATTATTTTTTAAAGGGCGCACAGATATGCCAAGGAAAAAGAATTGTAAAATCGCCATTTTTCCCAAAAAAAAAGTTTATGTGAACTTTTTTTTTTTCCTCATTCCTTTATATCCCAGGGCACCACCTCGCCCCCCTGTTATAAAATGTTTCAGAAAGGGCAGCCAAAACCCCTTGATTTTTTTGCCCCCTTTCTTGATGTTAAAAACCCAAATTTCCCTGTTTTGTCACTCCCAAAAAGTTCAGTAAGAAAGCAAGGGGTTTTTATGTCAATCACTCAAACAATGCTATAGAAAAATGGGCCCTAACTGACCCGGAAGTGGGAGCCCGAGGGTGGCTGTGAAAAGCCGGCTTGGTAACAGCCCCGGGGGGCAGAAAATTTTTTAAAGAAAAATGGAAATTTTAATTCCCTTTTTTTAACTTTTTCTGCAGAATTTCAAATCATTTTTGTAAAGTAAAGACTCAGTTTGATTAACAGAGAAAACCCCAATTTCCCTATGTTTTCCCCTGTTTTTTCCCCGATTTTAAGGAGCCCCTTTGTTTTTTTTAGTCCCCATTTTTTTGGAATATTTTTTTGGCTCCCCTTTCAGGTTTTTATGTAGGTAACTGTTTAACGGAATCTAAAAGAAAAAACCAGAAAAAAATCTTGTTTGAATTTTTTAATAATTTTTTAGTATTTTAAATTTCATGAAATAAGTATTTTATTTCCGTAGAAAAATTTGAACTTTTTATTTGGACAGAAAACCTTTGTTTGACAAACGGCTGCCGGGGATTTTTTGGGCCCCCTCCTCCCCGGATTTTCCAGGTCTTTTTGGTTCCGGGGTGTCGCTGAGCTTCAGTTGGTTTTGCTCCCCCAAAGATTTTTGCTTGGGTTCGGGTTGGAGGGCCGGCAATTTTATTGAGGGTTTTTTTGATAATTTGAAATGGGCAGTGTTTCAGATATTGCGAATTTTTACATATCTTAATAATAACAAAGATTAAATTTTAAATTCATCATACCAGCGCTTTTGGGGTATTTTAATTTTTTTGGGTAACGTTTAAGGAACTGCAATTTGTGATAAGGTTATTTCTTCTTTATATCGTAAAGAGGCGGGGGGGTTTTTACAATTTTTTTCAATTAAGCCCCCATCAAGGTTTTTATTACTTCTATACCGGTTGGAATTGGAATTCACCAGATTGAAAAGAGCCTGTACAGATAGTGACACGTGTAATAAATCATTATAACAAAATTTGTGGAAAATAATCCTTAAAGGTGTTTGGTTTGGGCAGAGAATATTGTTGAAACAAAAGCAGGGAAAATCTATTTTATCACTTATTCAACAAGATGTAGCCAGCAATACACTCCAGTAGCTCAAATTATCAAAAAACTCCCCATTCTTCATCAAGATAGAATTTAAGCCAGCATCCTAAAAATGGATGCAGATTTGTCCCTAAAAATGTAGCGCCCTCGGCTCAATGTCGTCACCCAGTTGATATATAGAAAAACATGTTCCTAACACACAATGGTTATCGTTAGAGATGGGTGAATCGATTCTAACGAAGTGGAATTCGTTTAGAAATTCAGGAAAACTTCGGTTCGGAACGAAGTCGAACTTTGGGGTACTTCGGGTGAACGAAGTGTGCTTTTGATTGATAAAATGGCTGCGAGCACATGGCGCTACATGGGGCAAAGCAATCGGGGAGGAAGAAGGGCATAGCCTGCATGACATGTGCAGAGATGAAGCCAATCAGAGACGGCGGGATTCTGTGACGTCACCGCACTATATAAGTCGGGGCGGGGACGCTGGGAGTCAACTCCTCTCACTGTGCTCATCGGGAAGGTGCTGCCGCGGCTGATAGCTCTTACTGAAGAATTGTTTTTTAAATTTAGCGATTTCTATGGGGTGTCTCAGCTTGTCTCAGAGACTGTTCTCTTAATGTTCTATTTTTAATTTTTTTGGGGTATTGGATCTGAAATCCAGTGTGGTCCACTGCAGCTGCATATACATTCAATATCTAAGTGGGATCTAAGCCAGTTCCTGTTGTATTCATTTATAAGAAAACAGCGTTTTTTACAAAAAAAATACCAACTTCATTTTTGGCTGCTCAATTCTTTGGCGCAATTTAAAATCCAGGGTTAATTAAGCGTTGTTTTGCTGGTTTGCTGACAAAAATAAACCGTCTTTTAACGCCAAAATTTTATAAATTTTTACTGTAACCTATTCACTAGCAAAGGTTAATTACAACTGTATCTCTTTTTGTGTGGCATAGAAAACACGCAATTGTAACACGCTACAAAGCTACTAGTTTGTGGGGCTCAATTCTTTGGCGCAATTTTCATCCAGGGGTTAATTAAGCGTTGTTTTGCTGGTGTGCTGACAAAAATTTAAAAATCTTTTTTAACGCCAAAATTATACATTTTTTCCTGTAGCCTAATTCATGTTCGAAGGTTAATTAAGCCTGTTTGTGCTTTTACATTAGTAAAACACACAGTGTTTTAAACGACACATACAAGTAAATTTTTCCTGACCATTTGTGGAGCGCAATTTTATTTCCCAAAGGGGTTACCCAAGTTGTTACTGGGTTCAATTGGAGTCAAAAACAGGGTGTATATTTATCATATCAGATATCATCATCAAACAGTGTCTGTACATTTTTTGAATAAACAGTATGTCAGACAGAGAGGTGGCAGGCTCTGCCCCCTGCGAGTGGCAGTGGCACAACATTCCTGGAACAGGCCCAGGTCACAGCAGGGGAACTTCGCAGCAGGGTCACTCCCGGGGAGGCCACAACTGCCGCTGTCATCTAGTGGCCGTGTGTTGTTCAGCAACCCAGGGTTCTTGATTGGGGTTGACTAGGTCATCCTCTTCCTCCAGAACCCAGACACAACC
>JAODAL010055985.1:0-23583 GCA_025379985.1 Phyllomedusa bahiana | reverse complement strand
TCCCCTACACACCCATAATGCAGGATACAATAGTTACACTCAACTAGTGATAATATGTCTCCACTTATTAGAGTTAATATATCCTACTGAATACTAGAAATATAAACTTCCTTAATCCTGTTGGGGCTACACCCTACTAAAATGTTAGAGTCTTGTTAGATAAACTATGAGAGCAATTTATTTCTTAAGAGAGGAGTATTAGATATAATGGTTACAGTCACTTATACTTGAACAAAATGTTCACACGGCTTATTTTGGCGCGCATTTCGATGCGTATTTTGCACGTTATATGCATCGAAATGTGTACCGCAATTATGATAATCCATAGCTCTCATATAGAGCTATGGGTTACGCCTCGTCCCCCTGCTTGTACAATACGATCGTATTGTACCCACGGGGAGATAAGTGACGTCAATTATTCGCAGCGATTACGCACCGCGAACAATGCATGTCTATGGGGTCAACGTGCTGCTGGCCCCACCGTGCCTCACTGATCAGCACAAGCTCCCAAAAACACATGGTGTATTGCGGTGCGTACTGTACACACTGCAATACACCATGTGAACATACCCTTACAGTCACATGTAGTGGGAAATTTGCATCTGAATTGAAAATTGTTGTCATTCAAACAACAGTCTCTTGCTGGGACCCAAAGGAGTCCCGTGAGAGTCCATGTTGGATGACAACTCTTGCCAAGCGCACTGTGCTGCTATGGTTAAAGGAAGGGAATTTTCTAACTATACATCAGCTATTTGTACAGTACATGGATGTCCAGGCACAACTGAGTGTCCAGGTGACTTCTAGGTTTGTACATTTTGTAAGAATTACCGACTGACCAACAACAACTGTGTAACATCAGTCTGTGCACCACCAACACTTTCCAGCAGTCTCCTCATTATCAGCACAGGCAGGATTACACTGAAAGGTGACACCAATGTGTAGAGATAACACAGGATCCACCAGTCACAATATAAGATGTCACAGCTCTCCCTCTCTGCACACTGACTTCTTCCCAGGTCACAGAGCATGCCCACAACACTCTCCTATAGAAGTCAATGGGTCTGCTCCTGTTCACAGACTCCTATTCCCATGTAGCTACTATAAAGCATCTCCTTAAATGCTGTTAAAATCAGCCCAGGCAGGATAGCTGCCCCCATAATCCTATACAGACACCAGAAAAAAAAAACCCTCTACAATTAGAAAATAAAAACTTTAAGCAAAAGAAGAATACGTAAGGTATCTGGTTTTAACTAGGTAAAAAATAAGGTGCAGATGTCTATCCTTATATTAATATGAGTGATCTTATTTACTTCTTATAGAAGGTCACAACTTACCTGGCTGAATCGTGAGCCTCGACACCGCGGATGATAAATCTAACATCTCCTCTGAGTATAAAAAAGCAAAAAAAAAAAACTTGTATCAGTTATGTGTTAACGAGTCTATACAGGAAAATCAGGAAGAACAAACATAATTTTACAGTTGTAGAAGAAAAGTTAGGTTACATATGATTAGTGTGCAGCTTGGATATCTCAGAATTATAACCATTGCTACAAAGATGAAAGTCACACAACAATAGATGTACAATGCTACATCAGCACCTCAGTCCTCTTTGGTATACGTCCAACCTGATATAAGTACTGTTTGGACATTCTGATATATCACATTTGTTTGGAATAAGACCCGAGGTGGCCTGGCCCTGCATGTCAGTGGACTAGTGGAGTAGCTTGGCACAACTTTCAGATGGTTACCTCAAGCAAGGATCAAGGATTTAGCATCCTTTTGCTTTGGCTGCACACACACAGTCCATGTAGCTTCCAATAACAAGCACTACGGGTCCTCTCATAAGTGCCGTACCTCTATAGCCACTGTCTCCCCAGCATATTTACACCTGATCCTCTCATCTTCAGCTTGGGTTTATTTAGGGAATAGACTGCAGGGTAGCCTGCACGTTCAGAGTATGTGACACTTTGTATGAGGTGGTTTGGGACTCTGGTATACCTTTCTCACTTACCTTCCATCAGTACTGCCACCTTCAACCCTCTGCATAGTTATTTTGATCTAACTTTGCTGAAACACAGTCATCTTGTGACCGGCTACAGCTCCTACTCCCTGCTATTACAGCTGCATCCAGGCTGCCTTTGGAGAACGTGAGTAGTATTGTGGATGATACACGGTAATCCTTCTGTTATTACTATAAGAACGGATTCATTATTTTCATTTTATTTCCTACAGAAAAAGGTCATTTGGTACATGTCTAAGGATCTGGAATGACTTATTCCAAGGTACCACTGTATAGTAAATGCTTTATATCTAATTCCTCTTACTTCAACCCAGCAACCTTTCCCTTAGGACTCCAGCCTCCGGATCAGTGCTTAAGCCCTAAGGCCCTTCTGTTTCACTTTCATTTTTCTGAACTTCAGAGGCCTCTCTCTACAGGACTCAGGGCAGTGACCCCACACAAGGGCTACTCTTTTGGGTACATTCAGATGACGAGTACATTTTACTAGTCAGATTCTCAATGGATTCTGCCATTGGAAACCACATTGGACAACATAGTCTTCAACGAGTATTTCATGTGGATTTAGGTCATTTTTCCTGGTGGGTTTGCAGTCAAAATTCATCTCTGTAGATTTTGGACACATATCTGAGTCCAAAACGACATAGGAATGTTTTGGACACATTTTACACAATATTTTTAGCCATCCCCATTCACTTCAATAGTAAATTTTCCAGGTGGAAAATGACAGAAGAATGAACATGCTCAAGAATTTTTACAGTCAAAAAACGACCAACAAAAATATGTGTTGTTTGAACTGCAAGGCGTATTTTCTGTTGTTGTTAATGGGGAAGGTTTGCTTTCGATTTAAGACAAATGGATTCCAACTTGAAATACTTGTTGTGCAGACACAGCCTTTCTCCTTGAATGTTTTTGGTCACACACAAGTTCTACTTGCTAACCTTGCATTCCTATGTTAAATCTCTCTTTATCTCTTTCATCTACCTTTTTGTTTACCTTTTCACTCTCTCTTCCTCTAATCAGAGAGTACTCTCTTCCCAGGTGGATAGAAACATTCTGATCTTGGTCCACAGCCGGTTTGTGGCAAAGCCACTCTGTTGCTGGAACTTGTAACTCCAAACTACACAACTGACTCTGACTAACACAACTCTCACATGTAACGGCAGTGGTAGTGGATCCGCTGGGCCACCGCAAGCGATGGTGGAAGCCCACGCCAGGGAACGGAATCTAAGTAGAACCCGGTTTTCACCAGAGCCCGCCGCAAAGCGGGATGGACTTGCTGCGGCGGAGAACTACCAGGTCGTTTCCACTGGCGGGACTTGCTTGCGGTGGTAGCCAAGGATAAGCGTGGTACAGAATCGCGAGGCTGAGGCGTAGTCAGGGACAGGCAATAGGTCAGGACAGGCGGCAGAGGTTCGTGGTCAGGAAACGGGAGCGAGTCGGTCTGGTACACGGAAAAGGCAAACAAGGAACAAGACGCTTTCTCTAAAGGCTCAGGAGGCACTAAAGATCCGGCAGAGGGCTGCCGGAGGAGGAGGCCAATATATAGGGTCAGGGGCCGGCAATCCCCAATTTCCCGGCCACGGGCCCTTTTTAAAGAGGGGAGACGGCGCCGGGCGCCTTGGGAAACGGGGGCGCCCGAGGGGGGGCCGTGATGAGCACCCCTGGAGTCGGAGCGGGGGGGGGAAAGTTTTTAAACCCTGGGGGACGAACGCACCCACGGCCGGGCCCCAGGGGACCGTGCCCCACCCCCGCGGCCACAAAGGGGGGCCGGGAGCGAGCGGATGCAGCCCGGGGGAACGGTCTGGGGCGCCGCCGTTACAGTACCCCCCCCCTTGGGCCTCCCCCTTTTCCCACCTGGAGGAACCTCAAGAAATTTTGACGGTCCAAATGTTGTCCCCCTCCCTGACCTTTCCTCGGGCCCGAACCCTTTCACCCGATGAGAAAGTATCGCTTCCCCCCGGACACCTTCTATCCAAGATATCCTTCACGGGGAAATAATTAGTACCCCGCCCCCGGGGAAGGAGGGGCGCATTACGGAAAAATGGTTTAAGGACCGGGGTTTTTGAGAAGTGACACATGAAAGGGTTTGGGATGCGCATGGAGGGCGGGGAGGGGTTATGGGGCCACCTTTTAGAGTTGAGCCCTCAAGGGCCCTCGAAAGGGGGGACCCATTTATAGCGGGGATTTAACCCTGACATATTGGCAAAGCCAAACTATCGCCGGGAGAAAAAACGGGAGGAGGTCCTTCTTTTATCCGCCTGAGCTTTCATCGTGCGAAGCACGGAGAAAGACTGGGGGGACGGGGCCCCCAAATACTTCATGTCCGGCCCAGTGTATCTGCAGAAAGGGACTTCGGACTGAGAGGGCAGTGGGGAGAGGAGGGGCGGGGTGCAGGCCGTACACAATATAGAAAGGGAGGCCCCCGTGCTCGGAATCTAGGGAATTTAGGAAAATTTGCCCAGGGGAGTAATCCCCCCAGCATTCTGACGCGCCGAGCAAAGTGGCGCAAGTAGGTCCCGGGACCTGGTTAACCCTTTCTATTGGGCCCTTATCGGGGGGATGATAGGCCGGGGAAAAAAATGAGCTTCCCTGAACGGGGAACAGAGGGCCCGCCAGAATTTGGAGACAAATGGACCCGGGGGTCAGAGAAAATTTGCAGGGGAAACCCGTAAGGCGAAAAGGTGGTAAAAAAATGGGTTACCCAGGCCGGGGCCCGGGGGCAGACCCGTCAGTGGGAAAAGTGAGCCATCTTAAAAAACATCTGTAACTACCCAATCACGGTGTTACCAGAGGAGGGGGGAAGTCGGTTTAAAACCATCGCCACATGCGACCGGGGGCTGTAGGGAGGGGGCGGGGAAAAGCAGGACCCCGTGGCCTGTGACGAGGGTTTTTGTTACGGGAACAGGTGGTACGGCCTCGACAAACTTTAAACGTTTAGCGAGGTGGGGCCACGTAAAACCGGGATATGGGAGGGGTTTTAGGGCCCCGGGGGTGTCCAGCCACAATGGCAATGCCCCCACTTCAGGATCTGTTGGGGGATGGGGGGCCCCCAGTATGTCTTCCCGGCGGGACATCCCGGAGGTCAAACGGGGTGAGGGACAAGACTTTCCCGGGGGGTATTATGTGCCCCGGGGGTGTTTCCTCCCCGCCCAATCGAAGGGAGACAACGCTCGCCTTCACATTTTTCTCCGCCGGAAGTGGATTTGGAAATCAAATCGGGAGAAAAAAGTGACCTCTCCTGCGTGGATTGAGTGCGGGGCCTCGGAGGTTACGGAGGTTTTTTGGGGTTTAGAGTAATACTGGGGATGCCTAGCACCTCCATAGATAACGCCATTCCCCCAAACGCTTGATGGCTAACAACCCCCGGGTCCCGATTGTATATTTCCTTTTTCCGCCGGGGAAAGTTTTGAAAAGAAGCCGCGGGTGCCCGTTCCCCCTTTTGGGCCCCCCTTTTGCGTAGAACTGCCCCGACCCCGCCCGTGAGGCCCCACTTCAAGCGAAAACGGTTATGGGTCCCCCCCGGAAAGAATGAAGCGGAGGCGAAGGCAGACTTCAAACTCGAGAATGCTTCCTGGGCCCCTGGGGGTGGCCAGTTCGGGGTGCCCCCCGTTGGAGAAGTGTGGGATAAATTTGGGGGTAAAAATTACAAATCCGGAAGGTTGTAACCCCGAAACCAACAGGGAAAAGGCCATTGTGGAGGGCAGACAGTTACTGGGCCATCGAAACCCCTTGGTCCAAAAATATATCCCAAAATGGCAGGCTGGTCTTGAAAGATGCCCACTTTCCCAATTGGCGTATGGGCGGTTGGCCCGGGGGGCCCCTCAGAACTGGGGGGCATGAAACGTGATCTCCAATAAGGGTAATCAAATGTGTCCGGGTACACTACAAACCACGTTACAAAGATCCCTAAAGATGTGTTCCAAAATTCCTGGAAGAGGCTGGGGCTTAAAAGGCAGAAGGGCATGACCCAATATTTAAAATGCCCATCCCTGGTGTTTAAAAAACCGTCTTCCCCCTCATCGCCCTCCCCGGAGCGGATGAATTTAGGCTCCCTTTGTCCAATTTGGAGAAACTTCGCACCTGTCGATCAAAGAGCTCAGGAATAATGCAGGGATACCGATTCTTCATCGGATCTATTAAACCCCGATAATCAACAGGGTGCAGGGTACCGCCTTTTTTCCACGAAAAAGAATGCCCCCTGCGGGGGGGGGGATTTCCGAGAACCGCTTTTGGGGTTTTCCCCGGATATATTCGGGACAAGCTTGGTCTCGGGAACGACAAGGATAGACTCGGCCCGGGGGGACGGTCCCGGGAGTAGGTCGATGGGCAGGGAAAAAGGTCGTGAGGAGGAAGGATCTCCCCCTTCTTTTCCGAAAAGACACGGGGAACCCCTGGTATTCGGGGGGAGGCCGGCCAATGGGTTTGCAGGGGGCCGTGCGGGGGAAAACGGTTAAACCGGGGAGGGGCCCCCAGAAACGGCTCAGCAGTTGGGGCCCCCCGCGAGGACTTCACCGGAGTCCGTTAGCGTAGGAGAGTGGAGTCGCGCCACGGAAAATGAGAAGAAGCGCCGAAAAAGAGCGTGGCAAGACATAGAGGCGATCTTCTCTTATGCAGGACTCCCCCGTGAAGAGACAGTGGCTTGTGATGAAAATGTTAGTGTCGCTTTGCGCTCGCCGCTACCGGGAGATACCAGGGGTTTTTCCAACCGGCCCCCGGAAAGACGGTCGCGACCCAAGGGGGCGGTGAATAAATTTCCCGGCGAGCCCCGGGCCAGAAGGCGGGGGTCCGGGAAAGTGAAACCACTCAGTCCGACTTTAACGGCAACATCATGGTGGAGGAGGGGGGGAATTGCACCCAGGGCGCCTCTCCCACGAACCCTAGGTGCGGGGTTTCCCGGGCTTTTGGACTTGGGGACTTTTCCCCCGGAAGTGCTCAGGACGCCACATAAGGGAAAATTGCCCCAAACCGCGTAGGCCGTTCTTGTCTGAGGATTACCCTTTTTCGACCCGCATGGGCTCCCCAATAGGGGGTGGTGCGGGTTTCTAGGTTGCCTCTGGAAAAAAAGGGGGCCCGGCGGGGTAACCCGGGGAGGACGTTTCCCCACTCTTCTTGCCGGAGCCCTCTCGTCTTCGGCAAACCACGTAATGCGGGGAGCCAACTGAATTAACCCCCTGAGAGAGGGACGGATGTCTTTGCGGGCCCGCACTCCTTAATCCTACTCGAGAACCCTTTTGAAAGGGGTGCACAAGGCACCTCGTTTCCAGATAACTTAGGCTAGTGTGGGAAATGCACTGCTATCTCCCACTGCGAGTTTCCCTGGATAGATGGGAGGAGCTCGGCGGGGTGCCGGGCCCCGGTTCCTCAAAAACGCTGCGGAAAATCCTGCAGGAAGGACTGCAGATCCGTTGTCACAGGGTCTTCCGTCCCATAGAGGTGTGCCCATGCAAGGCCTTCCCGGAGAGCAGGCTGACCCCGAAAGCCACTTTAGAAAGCTCGTGGGAATGGGCCCCCATTAATTCTGTGCATTAGCACTGGGTGATGAAGCCTCGGCATGCTTGGAGCCCCCTTTAAACTTGGACGGGGGGGTAACGGAAGCTTTGGGCCCACCGTTTCGGCCGGAGCGGCGGGGGGGCGGTGTAATCACGGGGGGAGTTGGGGCTGCGGTGGTTCGCCCGGAGTTGCTGTAACTGAAAAATCAATGGTCCAAACGCAGAGCCTGTTGCGCAAAAATTTTCGTGATGTTGCGCGCGACTGCGGCAGGTCCACTTCACCAGGGAGAGGCACCTTGGCGGGGTCCATGCCGAATTTTACTGGACGGCAGTGGGGATGGGGTCCGTGGGCCACCGCAAGGTTGGTGGAACCCACGCCAGGAACCGAATCAAGAAAAACCGGTTTCACCAGAGCCCGCCCCAAAGCGGGGTGGACTTGCGCGGGGGAGAACACCCTCGTTTCCACTGGCGGACTTGCTTTCGGTGGTAGCCAAGGATAAGTGTGGGCAGAATCGCGAGGCTAGGTGTAGTCAGGGACAGGCAAAAGGTAGACAGGGGGGCAGAGGTTCGTGGTCAGGGAAACGGATGAGTCGGGCTGGTCACGGAAAAGGCAAACAAGGAAAAAGACGCTTTCTTTAAAGGTCAAGGACAAAGATCCGGAGAGGGCTGCCCAAGGAAGGAGCCAATATATAGGGTCAGTGGCCGGCAATCAGCCAATTTCCCGGCCATGGCCCTTAAAAAAGAGGGGACTGGGTGCGGCGCCTTGGGAACGGGGCGCGCCGCGGCCGTGAGAGCGCGCCGGGAGCAGGGGGGGCCGGGAAGTTATTTACGCCCCGGGACGAGCGGCCCACGGAGGGGGACGGACCGTGCGCCACTGCCCGCGGCACACGAGGGGGGCCGGGGGAGTACGCAGCCCGCACCCGGGAAAGGGCTCGGCGCCGGCCCTTACATCACAACTCACTCTTATAACTGTATACCTGCAGCCCCTGCCTCTCTCTTGCACTGTTGTCTTCTAGCCTAGCTATGCTTTACTATCTTAAAGAGCTCCCCTTAAAAAGTCAATATCCCCAAAAAAAACTGCTGATTCACTTAACCCTTTTATATAGATACCATACGATCTACAGTATATGTAGCACAATGTAATTCACATACATCATATTACACAGACCATACTTTTTGTAGGGGGTGGTCCTTCCCCTTCTCTAGCACTAAGTGAAACTTGCTTCTAACAACTCTAAAAGCCGGAACAGCTCTTAAAATCAGAGCTGGCTCCCCCTTTTCTTTTCAAAAAGGGAAGGGATGATACCCAAAACCATCCAGGGGGCCACTTAAACCCTTTTAGGGACCCCAAAGGTGGACCAAAATAACACTAAGGCTGTTGGAGCCAAGGACAAGTTTCCATTTTATGTTTAATTTAAACCGCGGACCCCATTTTCCCGACTGAACATCTTTCATTTTCGGAGACAGACACATTAATTTCTGAGTTCATGTCGCCCTCAATTCTGATTTCTGTGAATGGCTGGATCTCTGACGGACGGTAACTCTCAAACAGCAGAGTCTATAACCAATATCTAACATTATACCCTTTGAATTGCAATCTGTGGGCACATTTATAACAAGTGTCTCTGAAAGTTAAGTGAAAATAGCCTGTACTGCAAAAATGGCTGGGATTTAAAGGGGCTTTCCCTTCTGACTTTGATGACATTTAATAAGATAAACACAAATTTGTTAGTGCGGGCCCACCTGGGAACAGCGCTATCTCGGGGAACGGGCCCCCTGAAAATTTTAAATGGAGAAGGTTGCTCTTGCACATGACTCTCCATTCTGTTCTTTAGGAGCTATAAGTACACGTGAGTGTTGTGTTTGGCCACACTTAGAACTCCCATAGAACAAAACGAAAATGTGAAAAAGGAACTATCTCCTTTGATACAACATGTTTTTGGGGGGCTTTCCCGAGAAATGTGGGGCTTGGGTGGATCTGCACCAATTTTATTTGGGATATCCCTTTTAATATGTCAAAACCTTGGTGGAAAATTCTTTAATATGTTTTGCAAGTTGGGGGCTTTTCTCTTTCCTTTGCTCCCAACTGGCTGATACCATCTCTCTTGACATCATTATTATGTGGAGGAGGTACGGCTCTACAGGGCACAAAAAGTGTCACTACAACTTTTTTGGGGCCAAGGGATCAAAGTCCTTGGGCGTACTATTTTATTCTGTCACAGTATGGACTGTTTGCCAGGGGGCCCCTTACCCTTGGGTACACACGGCAATTTTAAGGTCATTAATTCTATATTTCTTCTTAGAATACACAGATTCTGTCTGAGAAGGTTTAAGGATTCTTTCAAATGAATATCTCTTTTCAAAATTCTCAACCTCCTGTATGAGACCAAACGAAATATTATACCATCCATAATGATAATAGTAAGTCTACTTATAGTTCTAATGTTCTATGATCCATTGTAATAGTATAAAGTGATGCCTAAAAGTATGTGAACCCTCCAGAATATTTTTATGTTTCAGAGTTTCTAAATTTGATATAAAATGACCTCACATTTTCACATTAGTCCTAAAAGTAGATAAAGAACCAAATAAAACAATTACATCTAAAATATTAGATTATGTCATTTATTCAGAAAAATAATTCAATATCACACGGCATAAATTGCCATATATTTTGGTGCGCATTTTGCAGCATATTATGCTTTATATGCGGCTAAATGCGCGCCACAATTATGGAAATTCATAGCTCTTATAGAGAGCATTTGTGGGTGTAACATTTAAGGATGAAGAACAGTTCCAGGGGTATGAACACTTTTTAATCCCACTGTATCTGGGGAAATATTCAGTAGAATGAGAGGGGCCCTGGGACCAAGATACAATGACATGGTAATACAGTGTGCCCTGGTGCTAGACGCCCCTAAACTGTAACTGCCTACTTGACCTAAGCGGTCGGCGACAACCTGACGATGGTCCCTACACTGGTTAAGTGAGACGCTGAACAAGACTGGACAGTCAAACACAATAAAGAATAGTCAGATGCAATTAGATCAAATTGGAGATAGTAAAATGGTATAAAGGCTGCTGGCAAAAAACGGAGGTCAAGAAGATGGGAAAAGGGGTCAGTAATCCAAGCAATATGATCCAAACAGAATCGCCAGCTCAACTTTCAAGAGACTATCACGAGCAAAGTCCCGGAGAAGAAGGGGACCTCTTAACGGATGTCAGGGTCCCGGTCCAAGGTGTGATTGTACCGGCCCCTTTGACATCCAGACCACACAGAAGAAAGATGAGTGGTAAAGGCAACTTTCAATAACCGCTCAGTATAAACTAACTACAGCTCAGCACTAGGGCCAGAAGAAGTAACCCAGATAGGGTGTGGTGGAGAACCTGTCATCAGCACAGAGTCAGAGCTAGAATCAGACAGTGTTCAGACTAGTACAAAGAGAACACACAATTCAGAACCGAATCATTCCCCAAGTATAGTCTCTTCCACAACCCACGGGCAGAGGACCATGCTGCAGCCTGAACAGGCATAGCCATAACAGTAGGACTTTTATTTTTTTCATTTAATTCCTGCTTATTCTTGGATAAGGTGTTCAGTGAATGGCGTTACCTGTGACTGACCACCATCTCTGTGTGCACACTCAGACCCATCTATCAATCTTCTCAGTTCGTTCTCTTCTCTAACATGCCACCAGCAAATCAGCATTTTCAATTGGACAGGTTTGACAGGAAAGTTTCACATTGAAAAAGAACACTGGGCACTCCGTGAGGTAAGCCACTGGACTGGTTCTCTCTTTTGTTTTTTATTTTTACAAATTGAGTTTCCTTTAAAGGAAACTAATCGCAGCAATAAGGCTATGTTCACACGGTGTGATTTCAGCTCGCATTTCGCTGCGTCATTGTGCGCTAATACGGACGAGATTTACGCCAAAATTACGATAATTCACAGTTCTCATAGAGAACTATGGATTACGCCTCCTCTCCCCGCTCGTACAATACGATCGTATTGCACACGCGGGGAGATAAGTGACGTGTCAATTATTTGTGACGAATACACGGTGTGAGTAATGACTGTCAATGGGGCCGGCAGGTTGCGTCCCCCCACCCCCGCCTCGCGGGAGTACGTTCGTATTAGCATGAGCTCCGGAAACACAGGATGTACAATATGCGCCACAGTGAACATACCCTAAATGTTAAAGGTGAATAATAGAACCTTTTCCCCACTGTTTCTTAGCAATGTTTTCTGCATGCTCCTTTACCCCATAAGCCAAACACTTGAAAAGTACTTCAGTTTTTGCCTCCTTGCGTTTCAACAGTCATAACTTTTTTATTTTTTCAATGACGCAGTTGTATGAGGAAAGTTGTACTTTAAGGTGGCATAGTTCAAATTCATTTATAAATGATTGTAGAATTTTTTTCAATTTTTTTACACCATTCCAATTTCACATTTAATAATTTGTTAGATTAATTCTACAGGTTATTACGGTCGTGTGGATACTTAATATGTGTAGGGTTTTTTGTGTGTGTGTAATGTATGCACAATTATTTTTTATTACATTTTTATTTTTATTTTTATTATTTATTGAGGTGTTTATTTACACTTTTTTATGTTTTTTACTTTTTTTTTTTTAAATCCCATGAAGGGATAATTGTATTACATTTTTTTTTTACACTTAGTAATGTATTAGCATGTAAGGGTGACAAATGTATTTTGACGTATACAGTAGGTTGATTCAAAGGGTTAAGTGCTGAGACAGTAAAGCTAGATCTGCAGCCAATCGGTGTTCTGCTGAGGGGAGGGGCTACAGAGTGACAGTTATAAGGAGGATGCCTGACAGGGTCTAGTGAGTTCTGTTGAGGGGTTTACTTAAGCCAATTCCTCAGATTGTAACTGAGGATAGTTCTAGTTATGTTCCAGTAAAACAGCTGATCTTCCTACCCATCAGCCGGCGGTGGATAGGACAGGCTGGGCGGTGGTATCAGCCCTACTCACAGATTGACCAGTAAGACAAAGAGGAAGAGGTACAGGATAGAAGAAGAGAGAAGTACAGAAGACTGAAGAAGGGGATTGTGCAAATCCCATATTAGGTACATAGTGGGCAGAGCATGTTGGCTGTCCTGAAGAGTAGTATCGAAGAGAGCAGGCCAGAACAGTTTGTCCTAAGTAGCTGTGCCGAGGCAACCATTAAGTCCTTTAGGTTGAATGCTGGCTCAGTTACTGAAGAGACTGGAGGGAGGCTGCAGAGAGAGAGAGCGGAAAAAACAACTAAATTGCCCAGGGAGCAATTTAAGTGAGAAAGTTCAGTGCTGTACACTATGATGAATGCGATATCCTGTGACAAGAGTGAAATGTAACGTCCATAAGGTAAGTGCCGTGAGTAAAGCTTGAAGATCTCTGGAACCAATGTTGTTTTTTGTTGCTTCAAGGGTCGGTGCACCACACCTGGCCGAGATAGCCAAGCCCCCGCAAGCTCAACCAATCAGCTATTTTCTGCATTTTTACTGTATTTTGAACTGTCCCGCCTTTGATTGGTCCAAACTTCTCCATAGGTTTTAATGGTTCACTGTCGCTCCTATACTGATTGGCTGGTTTCTGCCGACCAATGAGAAGAGTTTACAGAATTTGAATTACTGTATTTCCCGGCAATTTCCAATATCCAAATTCCTGATCTTGTGCCTTTCTAGATTTTTGAAAGTGTTTTTATTTATGTATTTTTTTTTAGTAGGTTTGAGCTCTGTTTCAGAGAATTTTTTTCGCCTTTAAAAAGGGGAAATTTTTTTGTTTCATACCCCATGAAAACACAGAATTTTAAAAATGTTTTCTCCCCTTTTTTTCCAGCCTGCCCTGGAATGGGTTTTTAATGTTGGCGCAAGTCCCGCACAGTGCCTAAGCCCGAACTGCCCCCACACACGGGCGGGGCCCGGGGTTTGGACTTTAAATGGAGGGTTTTTTGGTTTTCCGGGCCCGGGGAAAGTGGATCCATTTGGCCCCCCCCAAAAAGGGATGGTGAAAAGCCACGAAAGGGAAGGAATTTTAAGTGGGGCCCCCGGAAATTCACCAGGGGCCCGGCAAAGGGGGAGGGGGCTTGCTGCGGCGGGATTTTCTACCGGGTTCTTTAAACCCCTGAGGGGAATTGCTTGCGGTGGCCCCAAAAGTATAGCGGGGTTTGAAAAATCGTCAGTCCAGGCTCGTAGCCCGGGGTCGGGCAGGGGGTGGGGGCGGGGCAGCTAGGGTTTTCGGGGCGGGGAAACGGGCGGGGGGTTTCAGGGCAGGGGGCCCAAAATTACGGGGGCCAATAGAGGGAAGGGGAAGGGGTACGGTACAGGGGTTGATCAGGACAAAACAATAGGAACGCTTTAAACAATACCCAAGGGCACTAAAGATCGGCAGGGACCCGGGGGGGGAAGCGAAAGGTGAAAAATAGGCGTCCCCAAATTCCCCAAATTTTCCCCCGGGAAACGGCCCCCTTTAAATTCAAAAAGAGCCGGCCCCGGCGCCCCTTAGAAATCAGGGACGCGCGCCCCGGACAGCAGGGGGGATTTTGGGGGGGACGGGAGCGAGGCCGGGAATTTTGGAGAAGGGCCGGAAAACCCAGTGGGGCCCGCCCCCCCAAAAAAAAACCAAAAAAAAAAAAAAAAAAAAAGGCGGCCCGGTTGGGGGCCCCCCCCCCGGCCCCCCCCCCCCCCCCCAGGGCCCCCCCGGGCAGACCCCCCCCCCCCCACCCGGAAGTGACCCCCCCCCCCCCCCCCCCCCCCGGCCCCCCGGAACGAAACCCCCCATTTCCCCCCCCCCCCCCCCCCCCCCCGTCCCCCCCCCCCGCCCCCCCCCTTAAAAAGCCCCCCCCCCCCCCCCTCCCCCCCCCCCCCCCCCCCCCCCCTGGCCCCCCCCCCCCCCCCCCCCCCCCCCCCGCCCCCCCTTTGGAAGGTCTCCCCCCAAGTAACCCCGGGCCAAAAAATGTTGTCCCTTTTCCCCCCCCCCGGGCCTCCCCCCCAAAATCCCCTTTCAGGCCCAAAAAACTCCTTCCAGTCAAACAAAAAATACCACCCCCTTAAAGGGCCCTTAGGGTCTGGGTTCTTTTACAAAAAGATTTTGGGGGGCCTCTGCTTCAAAGATGGAGGCTTGACCCCGGGGGAAAAATTTTTTTCGGGACCACAGGCTTCAACAAGGAAAACAGGGAAAAGGATTTGGGGAATAGCATTGTGGGTGGGGCGGAGTTTGTAGGCAGCCGGGTTGTTTGCGGGGTTTAAATTCAAATGGTCCAAACGTAGGGGCCCCCCCCAATTTGTACGAAGGGAATCCCCCTTAAAAATTTTCCCGATACCCAAACCCCTTTGTCCCCAGGGGGGGGAAAAATACGGGGGGGGGGGTCTTCAAAACTTGCCCGTTTGGGACCTTATGCTGGGGGCCCATCCCTGCAGGGATGGGCGTTGTTTCCAAATGGACCCCCATATCAGGGGAAAAAGAGTGTCCCCTGGGGCCCCTTCCGATGGGGGGAACAAGGTAATGGAGGGGGGGGGTTGTGGCCAAAAGACGTAAAAAAGGGGGGGTCCCAGTGGATTCCACTCCGGGGAATTGAAGAAAACCCCCCCAAAAAAGCAAGCAGGCCCAGTCACCCTGTCGAGCCGAAAAAATTTTTGTGGGAAAATACCCCCCAAAAATTGTTGGGATCCTCCCCCCATTTGGGCCCCGGTTCGTCGGCGGTGGGTTAGGGGGGGGAAAGAAAAACGAGGTTCCCCGGTAACCGAAAGGGGGGGGGCCCCCCGCCAAAAACCTCACCAAATTGGACCCCCCAAACCGAGCCCAATTGTCCCTGGGGGAAGGCCCGGTTTTTTTAGGCGGAAGATGGGGGGGAAAAAACTGGGGGGAAAAACGGGGGGGGCAGGGGGTTACCCCGGGGCAAGGGAAATAAAGTCCCGCCATCTTAAAAAAACTTTTCCCGCGACCACCCCAGAGGGACCGTGTTGCCGAAGAGGGGGGCAGATCCGTAAGGGAAATCCTTTTGCCCAAAAAAGCCCAAAGGGGGCCCGGGGGAAAATGGGCAGGGCTGGAGAAAAAACCGCGGGTTTTGGGGGCCCGGGGATTCTTTTTTTGAGCACAAAGTAAGCTGGACTTCAGAAACCCTTTTTTTCCCTAGCAACCCTTTTGGCCCCCCAAAAAAAAAGGAAAAGTTTAAGGGGAAGGGTTTTTGCTTTGTTTGGGGGACCAGCCACAAGAGAACAGTGCCCCCAATTTCAAAATTCCCCATCGGAGCGCGGGAAACGGAAAAGTTTTCCCCGGGGGGAAAACCTTTGCAGTTTTTCTGGACCCCACCGAGAAAAAGGCGTTCAGGGGAAAATTTTAAAATATGCTGGGGGTGCCCCCTCATCCAACACATCGGAGCCCAGGGAGAGGCACCCGGGCCTTTGACTTTTTCCCAAGCGGGGAAAAAAATGTTTTGGGGAAAATTTGGAAGCCGGGGAGAAAGAACGGGCCCCCGGGCTTTGAGTGGGTTGAGGGGGTTTGGGCCCAAATTAAAAGGTTTTAAAGGGTTTTTTTAGGGTCGGGGGTAAAGGGTTGAAGGGGGTATGAGCACCCTTCCAGAAGATAACCCCCACCCCTCTAGGTAGCTTAAATACCCACAACCCCGGGGTCTCCGAGGGTTTGTAATTTCTCTCTGCGGGGGAGAAAGTTTTTGGAGAAGAAAAGCACAGGTGCCCCTTTTTCCCTTTGGGGCCCCTTTTGGTAAAAAATTGCGCCAGCCCGACCGGGGGGGGAAAGGGGTTTCCCCCCCAAAAGGGAAAGGGGTTTTTTGGAATCCGGTCTGGGAAAGGAGGGCGCCGAGGCGAAGGCTTTCCCTTTTTAAATTTTAGAAACGCCTTTTTTGGGCCCCTGGGGGCCCCTGCCCAGGGTTTTGGGGTTCTTCTTGGTAAGTGCAAAGATGGGTCCCCAAGGTAGAATTTAAAGCAGGATAAACTGGGGCGGGAGTAAAACCCGGGAAACCCAGGAAGCCTGTATAGCCGGGAGGCCCCGGCCGGGGCCAACTTTTGCAAGACAGCCGAAGCTTGGCAGGAAACCATTTTGTAACCCCCCGCTCCGGGTTTACGGGAACCAAGGGGAAAGGGAGGCCCCGGTTGGTGGAAAAGACATTTCTCCAATTAGGTAAGGGGGTTGGCACTAAACCCCTCCTTTTCCGGCGGGAAATGAGAGCAAGAATCTTTCCAAAATCGGCGAGAACACCCGAAGAGCCCTCTAGGTAACCACGACACCGTGTAAAGGAGGGTCCCCGGGGATATTTGTCACCCAAAAACCTGGAAGACCTGCTGGGGCCGTTGCACAAAAACCAAAAGGGGGTGCAGAAAATTCAAAGTGTCCCCTCCGTGGTTAAAAACAGTCCCCCACTCATCCCCCTCTGAAAGGGATGAGGTTGGGAGGCCCCTCGCAGGGCAAAATTGGAAAAAAAAATTTTTTGCCCCGCGAAACCGGGGGAACAAATTTCCCTGATCAGCGGCCAAAAGGGTTTCGGTTTTTTTCACCTGATTTTGTTAAGGCCCCAAAAAGTCGAAACCCCGGCCGGTTTTTAAAAAACCATCTTTTTTCCGGGACGAAGAAAAAAACCTGCCCCGCAGGGGGGGGGGAGGCCCTTTCGTTTTTAAAACCCTTCTGCAGGTTTTCCCCAAAAGTAGGTCGACTGGCCCGGGTCTTGGGGACCGAAAGTGGGGGAAAACCCGCCCCCAGGGGACTGGCTCCCGGGAAATAGATCGTTAAGGGGAAATCATAGGGGCGATGAGGGGAAGGACCTCGGCCCGCTTCCCCCCGAAAAAAAACGTCCGGGGTAATCCCGGAAATTTCCTTTGGGAACCCCGGGAGAGGCCTGGAGGGATGGTTGGGAAGGAACCAAACGCACCGGGCGAGGTCCACCAGGGCAAGAGTTCCAGCAGTTTGGGCCCCAGCGCAGACCCGCCGGTCATCCAATTAAGCGTGGGGGGTGGCGCTGCAGCCCCGGGAGCCCCAACAGGGGTCGCAGAGGAAAGGGCCCAAAAGTACTTTTAAAGGGGGATTTTCTCCTTTTGCAGGCCCCCCGTGGAGGGGCACGGGTTGGTCCGGGACCCGGAAAAGGCGTTTTCCCCCCGGGAGTCCCCTTTTCCCGGGGGATACACCAACGGCCCTTTTCCAGACTAACCCCAGGAGTGGGAACGGTACAAGGGCCGTGGATTTAAAATTTTCCCCCAGAAACCCGGGTCCCCGGAAAAGCAGGAGCCGGAAAACCCAAAACCCAGTTTAGTCCTGACCCACCGGCAAGTCCCGGGGTGGGAGGGGAAAAGTTCCACCTAGGGGTGCCTCCCCCAAAAAGGCCCAGGTGCGGGGTTTTTCCCGACGTTGGGGGCAAAGCGGAAGCTCCTCCGGGAAAAAAATCCGGGAAGGGGGGCCAAAATACAGACATAAATTCTGGCACGGGGACGGGTTTTTTTTTGCTCCGAAATGGGGGACTTGATCCCCCTGATGGGGTTTTTCCCTCAGATGGTAAGGAACCCCCGGGGGAGTGGAGGTCTTGGGAAAAAACCGGAAACCGGGTGGCAGACGGCGGGGGCGGGCCCGGTCGCGACTTGGCGGGGGGCTCTTCTTTCCTCTCTTTGAAACGCAATCCCAAACGTATTTTTTTGGGCCCGGGGATTAAAATCCCCGAGAGGGTGGGCAAATCTTTGCGGCAAAGGGGGTCCTTTATACGCTGGGAAAGGCCCCCTTTTCCCTTAAAGGTGGCGCGCAGGGCGGGATCATTCCAGGACGCCCGATGCAGGGTGCGAAAAAAAAAAGTAAATGCTTACTCTCCGACTGAAAATTTCACCTGGCTTGGTTTTAAGAGTGCCGTCCGCAGAAGAGGCTCGAGTGGGTTTCCCCCAAGACACTGCGGGGGTTTTGCGAGGAAGGGGCCCGCAGAAACCGCATCCCCAGGATGCTCCTGTCCCCTAGAGGCGAAACCCAAGGGCCCGGGCCTTCCGGACAACAGGCTGACCAAAACCCCCACTTTGGAAAGTTCTGACAAGAATTTGGGCCCCCCATTAAACCCAAAAGTGATGGTGCACTGGGTGAGAAAACCCCTGCAGAGCTTGGGGTCACCGTCAAATTTTGGGAGGCAGCGACAAAGGACTTGGGTCCCCAAAAGGAAACCCGTGGGCCCGCCCCGGGTGGGGGCGGCCCCAGGGGGAGGGGGAGGGGTTTCCTTTTGGGGGGGGGACGAGTTTCTGCACCTGGCGGGGGCCCAATGGGTCCCCGCTGTTCCCCTCTGGGCCCGTTTTCTGAGGGGCTGTCGGGGCCCCCACGCGAGAGGGTCCGCCCCATGGGGGCGGTACCTTGGCGGGATCCATGGCCGGGGTCTTACGTTTTTCGGGTTCCCGGGGGGGAAGTGGAAAACCAAATGGGCCAACCCCAAGCTTGGGTAAGCCCCGCCCGGGAACGGAATTAAGTAGGCCCCGGGTTTTTCCAGAGCCGCCGCAAAGGGGGATGGACTTTTTTGCGTCGGGGTCTACCAGGTCGTTTTCCCCCGCGTGACTTGCTTGCGGGGGCGCCCAAGTATAGCGTGGTGCAAAATCGTCAGCCAAAGGGTCGTAGTCCCGGGGGGGACAGGAGGTCAGGGGAAAGGGACTTTGGTTCGTGGGGGACCCGGGAGGCGGTCCCGGGGGGGGCAGAGTACGTGGGCAATAGACGGAAGCAAGGGGCCCGGGAAAAGGTAGACGGAAAGCAAAAGGAAAGCTTCACAAAAGGCAAGGCACAAAAAATCCGGGGAGGGAGCGGGCGGAAGCGCCCAGGTTTAAAAAGAGGCAGTGCCCGGCAATTACCCAAATTTCCCGGGGCACTGCCCTTTAAATCTTACAAGCCGGCGCCTGCGCCTTAGTTAAAAGGGCGCGGCGCCGGGGCAGCAGGAGACTGTGAGGAGACAAATGGGGGCCGGGGGGGAAGGGGAAAATATTTTTGGGGGGGAACTGGTTTCGCCCCCCGCCGACACCCCCGGGGGGGCGGGGGGCACCCCTCCCAGGGACGGGGCCCGGCCGCGGGGGGGCCCCCAGGAGCGTCGGGGGCGCCCGGACGCAACAGAAGTTTTATGCACTACTTTGGGCGGCGAATCTTAGGGCCGTCCCCCACTGCGCCTTTAAATCCCGCCCCGGGCCCCCCCACATTTGGGGGGAGGCGGGCGGACTTTACATAGAAAGTAAAGAGCCAACTCCCGGGACCCACATTGAGGCGAAATTTTGCCCGGGAAAACTGGCGGAAAAATGCGCTCCCACGTGGCGAGATTCTTTCATGTCGCCCCCCTTTGTGTTTTTGGGTTTTATAATGAACAAGAAGTAATGCGGGGGGCCATTTATAAAAAAACTTTTCCCCCAAAAAAATAAATTTTTTTGGTTAAATTTTTTTTTTTTTTTTTTATAAAACAAAAGGGAAAAAAAATAAAAAAAACTTTTTATTTTACAGTTTTTAAAACAAAGGGGCACAAACCCTTTTCACTGTGCGGGCATCGGCAGTAAAAATACAAATGGAGTCAAAAATTGTGTTTTCCATCAAATCTGAAAAATTGAATTTTCAAAAATAGCGAACCATTCCATGAAAAGGGATGATTTTAAAAAAATTTTCCTCTTTTAAAAAACTTCAAGGGGGTACAAAATGACCCCAATAAAGAGAAAGGGGGGGGTTCTCCCGAAAAACAACCTTTCTTCCCCTTTAGGAAAAAGGGGGTTTCCAAAGCCAAATTAATTTTTTCCTTGTAGTGGAAAAAAAATCTATTTAATGATTTGTTCCCCTTTTAAACCCTTTAAAATTTTTAAAGAAATAAAAGCAATTGAGGGGCACAAAAATTTGGAAATTTTTTTTCAAAATTAGTAAAAGGTTCCAAATGAAATGTTATTGTTTTCTTAATATGAGGTTTTGGTTTTTTTGCCCGTCATCATATATTTTTTGGTTTTTTTAAAAGTCTTTGTAAAAGAAAAGTTCACATTGTGATGTCATGACACAAAAAAAGGGATTTTTTTAAAAAAAAATCATAATCATTTTTAAGTTTTCCCCGGAATTTTCTTTTAAAAGGGGGTTATGGAAGGGGGGCCCCTTAAATTACAGGGTTGGGGAAGGGGAAAAGGGCATACCAACACAAAAGGGGAAGGGGGACCCTGTATGAATTCGAATGGCATTTTTTTTTTCTTGGCACCCAACCCAAATTCTAAGTAGATTTTTTTAAAAAATGTAGAATACGAAGTTTGATTTTTTGGGCATTACCTAGGCAAAATGTTCCAAAATTTTTTTTTTGGGGATAAAAATGTAACATGCGAAAAAATTTTTGAGGAAAATTTTGGGCAATTAAAACTCTATGTAATGCGCCAAAAAAAACTTTATACTGTCGTATTCTAAAATTTTTATTTTGCCCTATTAGTTTTTTATAAGTTCAAAAGAAAGGCCCCGGGGGCTTCCCGGGCTATTTCCCAAATTTTTAAAAATTTTTCCTTGACATTTAAGGGAAATATTTTTTGGACAAAAATTAAAGAAAGGGGGGGTTTTCTACAAATTTTTTTTTTATATTTTAATTTCTGTTATTAAAAATAATAATTTAAAAATGTTTTTTCCACCTCTCCCCTCCCTCTGTCACAAACACTGTTCCCCAAATTCATTTTTTCTGTGGGGCTTTTGTTTACATCTTCCTTTTTTTCCCAAAGGGGGATGTCCTCAGGCACGAGTTTTTTGGCCCCTTTTTTTTAGGGCCGGGTTTTCGGTTTTTTCAGGGCCCCCGAGAATTTTGCCCAAATTTTTTCTATGGAAAACCCCGGGGCAGCCGCCCCCCCCTGCACGGGTTTTCCGCCCGGGCGGTTTTTTTCCGCCGGCGGTCCGGGGGCAAAACATTGAACATGTTCTTCCTTTTATTTTGGGTTTTCCCGGGCAATTTTGAACAAATTTAATGGGAGGGCTTTTTCTCCGTCAGCGGGAAAAAGCCCCCCCCCCCTTCCCCCCTCCGCGGCCCCTGGGGGCAGCCCCCAAAACCCGGGAAAAAACCGGCCCGCAAAACCGGGCCGGGGTTTTTTTTTTCCCCCTGCCCTTTGGGGAAAAGCCCTAAGGTAAGTTCACACAGCATTTTTGAATAAAATTTTTTGGGGGGCGTTTTAAAATACCAAAAAAGGCCCCAAAAAAGTATTTAATAAGGGGCCCAGTTGTTTTAATTGGGAAAACAAAAAAAATCATCCCCATTTACCAGTAATGGTTTAATACATCTTTTGGGTGCTTTAAAAATGGATCCATCAAAAAAAGGCCCGTCAATTCTTGATCCGTTTTACACACCCGAAAACCCTTTTTTAAAAACTTTAGGCAACATTCTCTGCACAGAAAAACTTTATCCAAACAGTACCACCTTTGAGCCCGTGTTTGGATAATTTTTCCCACAGTTTTTTTCAATAAATTTTTGGGATGGAAAGACGATTGGAAACCCCATTGGACATACCCAAAGGGGGCATAAAAGCTACATCGGTCATTTGTTTACGGTATGGATTTACTTTTTGGTTTTTTTTTCCTTTTGGGATGGGGGCAGAATAAAGGATTGGATTAGTTTAAAAAGAGGCCCTTTTTTATTTAAAACCCCAGCCCATCTTAGCAGCCCTTAAATTGACCCCCAAAATTTGGGAAAATGTTTTTGACCTCCCCCAAAAAACATGCCATCACCCCCGGGCGAGGCCCTCTAGCCCGCCCAAAAAGACACTAAATGGGGCTTTCCCTTTAAAATCACACTCAAGTAAACCCCTTTATCTTTTCATTTTCACCTATAAGGGGAAGCCCACTAAAATTTTAAATAACCCGGGAAGGAGCCAGTGTTTTTAAAAAGTATGCACATAAAAAGGGGTTTTTGTCCCCACGGCACGGGTTTTCCCGGGTTTTTCAGTTTGGTTTTACGGTTTCAAAAACCCCTCAAAAAAACTAAACAAGAAATTTTTCCCCCAAAAACCTCAATAGAAAATTTTAAAACCGGTTGTTTTTTTTAAACCCCCGGCGGTCTAAAAAAATTTAAAAATTTTCTTTCTTCTTCCCGGTTTTGGGGGAAGAACATGAAATCAAAGGTGGAAGAGGGGGGGGAACTTTAATCCCCCAAACCACGACAAAAGGCTTTTCCCCCCTACTTCCCAAAAAAAAAAGATAAAATCCCGGGTTTTGGAAAATGGACCTTTTTGGTCTTTCCCAAAGAAAATTCCCGGCCCCCTAAGAACACACAAAAAGGAAAAAAAGCAGCGCTGACTAAAGGGTTTCAAGGAAATTGTTTCCCGGGACCCCGCATTTCCCATCTGGGCCCCAAGGGGTTTGACCCCCACAGGGCAATTTTTCCTAGGTGCCCAAATACAAAAGAGGGCCCTTTTAAAAATGTTCCCCTTTACAAAAATAACCAGTAAATAGGGGCTATAAAATGTATTTTTTTGGGGGCCCTTTAACTTTAAATGTAATTTTTTTTAAAAAAAAGGGCCCTTCAGGGGAAAAATGGTTAAAAACTCAATAGAACCATCCCGGAATGTACCCTTAATCAACCCCAAACCCAAACTAAGGGGCCTTTGTGAAAGGGGATTTATCCCAAACCCAATACCAACTGCAAAAAAAAAAGGGGTTTGGGGTTGTTAAACCCTCTTTCAGTCCACGAAGGGTAAATGTGGGGTCTGGGGGGAAATCTCAAAATGGGTAATTTTCCCTAAATTAAAAGTAGGGCTTTTGGTGGTGTGGGGGACTAAAACACTATTATTCGTCCCCTGACTTTAAAATTTAAGTATATAGAAGGGGCTTTGCATATTAATGGGAAACAGCCAAATTGATATTTTAATGCAGAATTCTGAATCCAATGGGTTTATTTCGGGCCCCTAGTCTTTTATAAATGTAAGGATTTTTAGAATTCTGCAGAAAAAATATCAAATTTGACGGGATCCCTTTCCCTTATTGAAAAAGCTTTTGTGAGCACTATAAATTGGGGAATGTTACATCTATTAAGTGGCGCGGCAGAAGTCCTAGTTCATTTCCAATGGTTTTTTTGAAAAATTTTTTAGTTTTTGTGGGGCAGCTAATAAAGGAAATAAGTCTCCCCCAAC
>JAODAL010055984.1:0-23584 GCA_025379985.1 Phyllomedusa bahiana | reverse complement strand
CCCCCTTCCGGGTTTCCCTTTGTCCCCTAAAAAACTTTTTCCCCCCTTTAATCAGGAAACCCCACACTTATCTCAAATTTTTCTGGCGCCCTCTACTGGAGGGGGACTTACTACCCCCCCCTTGTTAAAACCAATGTAAAAAATATAATTACTATAATGCTGCCCCCTATGTACAGCAATTATGTGATATTGTCCCCCTTTTTTTTTACAGTCATTCCTAAGGGTTAGGAATTTTGGCAGAGTCAGTTGCAGACAATTGGGGAAGCACAAAGAATTTGGGGCCCGGGGGTTATAAAAAACTTTTGATGGAGGGGGTTGTCATGGCAGAGAAAGGGGTCTTTTTGGGGGGGGGGTATCCCCTTAATGAGAAGATATTAGCAGACTAGAATCAACTTTGCAGATCAAAGTTGGATTTTGGACTAAAATTCCCTCTAGTACCCCCCATAAACCCCCCTATAAATGCCCGTAAATTTAAAGGGTTGTCTCGCTAAAAAATAGCTTTCAAATTGTGGGGGAAACAAAAAAAAGACTTTTTTCCAAAATTTGCATTTTTCCCTCTGTTTTCCCAAAGAATACAAGTAATTTTATTACCTCCTTGGCTTTTTTCATTTCCCCTCAGTAAGGGCCTGTAAACAAAATCTCCCAGGGTTTTTTTCAATGAATAACAGAGAGTGAGTCATCACACATCACAGTGTCAGCAGTGTCCTGGTGCCAGACAGTAAAAAGCTTGTTTTATCTCAAGTAAACAGCTCGAAAATTTGGGGTTTTTGTTTTGGGGATCAATAAAAATTCCTTTGGGGTATTTTTGAGAAGAATTAACTAATTACATCTGAAAGCACAACAAGCTGTAAAAGCATGGAGCTTATAAAAATTTAGTCTGAACCCAGGAAGTACAGAGAAAATTTCTTTCAGCATTCTTTGAAACCCGGGGGGGGGAGACAACCCCTTTTAAAAACCCCTGAATAGTGCAAATCACCGGCCTCTAAGAGTGCAAGCCGAGGGGAAATAAAAATGAAAAGCTAAAGCATACAGCATAATCATAAAAATATACCACCTACTAAAGGCTCGGCATCTTCACACCTCTCACCATGTAAGGCCCCCATCTCCTGTATGCTTGATACTGCAGCCACGGAGTAAAAATAGACAACGCACAGTTCAACAAGCCGGGGTTTTTAAACTGCGCCCCCTCCCCGATGTTGGGGAATTTTGGGGGTTTGGGGTAATGCTTTAAGGGCAAAGCCACCAAAATAATAAAAAGGGATGGAAACTTCCTTTACAGAAGTAAAAAAAAAACCCTTAAAAATTCTCCCCCATTTTTTCTGCATTTGGGGAATGAAATAATTTTGGTTCCAAATTTGCCCTAAAACGGGGAAGGTTTTTTCTGATTTCATGTCAGAGAGAAAAAACCTCCCAGAGGGGGCTTTATATAGGGGGGAGGGAAAAACCTCAATGGGGCTTTATATAGAGGAGAGGGAGAACCTGCAGATGGGGCTTTTTATAGAGGGGAGGGAAAAAACAGCAGTGGGGCTTTATATAGAGGGGAGGGAGAAACCTGCAGAGGGCTTTATATAGGGGGGGAGGGAAAACAACTGGTTTTCAACTGTATTTACTTTTCTATCTGTCATATCTGTTATATCTATTGTCTGTATCTAAACCTATTATCATCATCTATCTATTATCTATCTATATTTCATCTTTCTGTCTATCCTCCTTTTTTACTTATACATTCGGCTTTTTTGACGTTTTTTTTTTATTTAATAAATTTAGTTTCCTTTTCTTTTAAAGGCCTGGGGAGTTTCTTTCCCCATTTTCTTTACCCTTTGTTATAAATCTGTTGTGTTAGAAATTTTCATAATAACTTTGTTTAAATTAAAATTTTCAGAGAGTTTTGGGGAACTGCGGCTAATAAGCGACAGGGGAACTTTTTCCGGAAAAGGGGATGGATTTCTGCTTGGAGTTTACTTTCAGATCAGTGACTGCAGGAGGCGGCGGTGTCTTCCCTTCGTGCCGCCTCCATCATTATTTTTAACCATTTATTCCGTGTTATTATATTCACAATAACCCCGAGAGATCCAAAATCTCCAACGCAAATCCATTGGCTTTGTTGGGATGTTTTTCTTCCGCCGTAAACCAATACCCACCCTTAAAGCGGGCTCCGGCACCCCACCCTAGCCCCAGTCCAGTCATGGTTCTCTGCCCGAATTAGCTGTGGTTCCATCACTGAGATGACCTTATACAATCCCCACCACCTACTCCTCCTCGGGTAAAGCCCCTGTCACTTCGGGGGAAAATGCAAAAAACCCCCGGGCTCATGAAGTTTTTTTCCCCTGTTGTCATTTTTTATTTTTTCCCTTGTTTCCCTGTGTCCGATTAAAATTTTTGAGCACGCCTCCTCCTCTCCCAAAGGATGTTTAAGCTACATTTAAAAAAATCTATCATTTTCCCATTAGTAGTTACTTTCTGAAAAGCCACTGGGAAAGCTCTTTCCCCTCCTCTCCCCACAGGATCCAAAAAAACATCCTAAAGATATCTAACCCCCAACCGCGTAAAGATCACTCATTTACTTCCCCCTGTCAGTGTGTTTTCTGTAAAAAAAATTATTTTGTCCAACTGTCCTGGGAAAAGCTCTTCCTCCTCCCCCCCACATGATCCCCAAGAACCAACCAAATGATGTTGCCACAAAAAAAAAAAACTCTACTCCTATATTTCCCACTATTTCTGTGTATTTCTGTAGGGGCCCTTTGCTGTGCCTGACTGTAACTAAAAGGGACTCTTTTTATCTCTCTCCAAAAGCTTTTCCCAAAAATAGTTGCAGTTTCACACCAGTTTACAAAACAAAATTTTTGGAAAACTAAAAAAAATTTGCTGTGACTGAGATGCTAAAAAAAAAACATTAACCTCTGGGTCTTTATACAAACTTTAGACTTTGGGTTAGGATATAAAATTTTTCCCCAAAATCACTGGAAAAAAGTTTATTTATACATTTAAAACAAAAAAATAAGGGCAAAAGTCCCCACGCACAGGACAAAGGGGTGTTGGTTTATCCGACCTATTTTTTCCTGTTTTCGGGCCCCCACCACTGCCCGGGGGTAAAAGGGGGGGGGCGGCTTTTCTCCGATTAAATGAGAAAAAACCCCCCCCTTTTTGCATAGACCTGTTCAAATTCCATCCGAAAACCCGGAAGAATTTAACATGTTTTATGTTTTCCCCGGGGCCCCGCCGTGTAAAAAACCTCCGGCGGGAAAACCCGTGCAGTGGGGGGGTGCTGGTTTGGTTTTCCGAGACGTCCATTTTTAAAGTTTGTCGCCGGTTTGCACTGGCTTTTCAAAACCGAAAACCGCCTCGAAAACCGGCTGAAAACCCCCGTGCCATGGGGACAGGGCCTAAAAGGGATTAACAACATTAAAGATTTCTATGCAGTTTGTTTTTTTTTTCCTTTGGCTACAAGGGAATGCTCTTATGGTCCATGCAAGGTAGCAGACCACGTTCGGCCCATGTGCCTTGAGTTTGACACGTGACCCATTCTTAAAAACCTGCTGCAATCCGCCGTTAATCGGACTATTGTGCACGTTTCAGGGATTTTAATAAATGTTGGTTCGGAAATCCAAACACAGAGAATCCGTGTCATTTTTTCAGGGTTTTCAAAATCAAAAACTATCAAAAAAATGACCATAGACCCTTCCCCGTGGGAACGGAACCCGACGCTCCCGCACTTTTCGTTTTTTCTTGGTGCTGGGCGTAACGCACAATCGGGGCACCGGGCAGCGCAGCCGTTCGACGCGTGCTTAATCCCAAATTTAAATCCCCAAAGGGGCTTTAATGTCCTGGGGTTTTTTTTCACGGTTTTTTGATGTGAAATTATAGAAAAAGCATAAATTTTGCACGTCAGGAAGTCTTGAGAATAAACACACATCCGTAACCTTGGTTTTTCATGCTTTTCTCATAGTGCATGAGAAATGCATTTTGGATTTTGAAAACCCTGAAAAAATTACACGGATTTTCTTTGATGCATCTTTTGATTCATTTTTGCTTCTTATTTTTCTGCATTTTTTTCAGTGCAGGGAACTTCATTACATTTGAAGTGTATTTTAGTGCATTTTCGTGGGGGTAAAGGTTCTGCACCACTGTTATTTTGTGTGAATCAAAACGCACCAAATGGTCACAAAAAAGCTCATCCGTGTGCCTGGCGCGCACATTAAGGCAATAGGGCCCTAATGTCTCTTTTTGTGGCCGTAAAAAAAACGTACATTTTGGATGTCGAAGTCCTATGAATGCACGGTAACAGACGTACCTGAATTTTCCGCTGTGTCGGTCTTTACTGTTGTTCTTGCATTCTATTCATGACGATCACTATGAGCAGAAATTTAGGTTCTTCCCAGAAAGGTCAATGCATCAGTGCATGGAGAGAAGGGAAGATATAGGATCAATAAGCGTCACTCTGTGGGGTCTCCTGGATAAGTTAGTGCCCCCCAATGTCTATAGATAGGCTCAGCTCATGTCTTCACTTTATCTCTCCAGATCCCTTTGGAAAAACCGATGACCGGGAGCCCCTGACGAATGAGATGAGAAGCGGTCCTGCCGTCATAGGAGGTAATCTGCCCCCGCAGGGGATGTACCCAGTATTTGATCCCCGTTACCCACGTCTTGATATCTGTGGAGCAGCTCTGCACCCACTTGGACATTTCCCTATTAAAATATTTGGTTTTAATAGAGAAAGTGTCCCAATTGTCCTCATCTATTGTCAACTTCACTGTTTTCTATATTGTTACATTGAATTGCAGGTAGACATGAAACACTATCTGTACCACTCAGTGTTATCTGTGGTGTTACATAGGACTGCAGATGACATCTCCTACACTATCTGTTATCACTGTGTTATCAGTGGTGTTACATTGGACTGCAGGTGATATCTACCAGATTATTTTTACACAGAGAGTTATGACTGTGTTATATGTGGTGTTACATAGGACTGCAGGGGACATCTACAACATTATCTGTACTCAGAGAGTTATCACTGTGTTATCTGTAGTGTTACATAGGACTGCAGGTGACATCTACTCCATTATCTGTACTCAGAGAGTTATCACTGTGTTATCTATGGTGTTACATAGGACTGCAGGTGACATCTACTAAATTATCTGTACTCAGAGAGTTATCACTGTGTTATCTATAGTGTTACATAGGACTGCAGGTGACATCTACTAAATTATCTGTACTCAGAGAGTTATCACTGTGTTATCTCTGGAGTTACATAGGACTGCAGGTGACATCTACTATATTATCTGTACTCAGAGAGTTATCACTGTGTTATCTATAGTGTTACATAGGACTGCAGGTGACATCTACTATATTATCTATACTCAGAGAGTTATCACTGTGTTATCTGTGGCGTTACATAGGACTGCAGGGGACATCTACTCCATTATCTGTACTCAGAGAGTTACCCCTGTGTTATTTGTGGTGTTACATAGGACTGCAGGTGACAGTTTCTACCTAAAATATTAGTGATGTTGCCTCAATGCTCAGTAACCGATTCGGCCCTGCTACATCTGTCTTATATGAGCAGCTTACTGCGGCCAGTAAACATTCATTGGAAGCCTGAAGCAGGGGTTATCCTGTGTCTGTTCCATTATTGTCAGATCCAACCGCCGCTCGGGGTTTGTTCTGCTTTGAGGCGCGGACTCGCTTATATCTCTCCTTAATCGGCTTTGTTCTTGGTACAACATTTTCAGAACAGCTCATCTGTCCTCATAGGCTGACGCCCCATCTGGCACCGCGCCATGCTGGAGCCGCTCACACCCTGCAGCAGAGAGGGCCACACATCATGACCTCCACCTGCCCCGGGTCACACTTTACAGCCCCAGGGTCAAATAGACCATTATGGAGCTGCCACCCTAATGTCTTGGTCTGTATTTGGTCGGGGTCTGTAGAGATGTAGCGAGGGGCCACACCTGGGGCTACACACAAGGACCCCCACCTGCCCCTGGTCATGCCCACTGACCATATACACTGTTATTTAGGTGCCAGCCTGAGGCCTCTGTCAGTACTTGGTCGCTATATGTACAGGGGTAGTGAGGGGGGCCACACCAAGGGCCACACAAGGACCCCCACCTGCCCCTGGTCATGTCCACCACTACCGATGAAGGAAGCTTCCAGAATAGGTCCACTTCAGGGCAGTTATGGCACTATTTCTTTTAGGAGCAAGATAGGAACTGGTGATAGGAGGGAGGCCGAAAAGCTTAAAGGAGTTGTCTCACTACATTGATTCATCTCACCTCAGCCCTTTTTTTCTGTTTCATTTTGAATTCAGGGGTGTGTTTACTGGCTTCTACTAGGCTGCAGTAGAAGCCAGGTCTGTAGCTATAGCAACTAGTGCTGGCAGCCTATCAGGAGAGACTGAATAGGTCTATAGCTATAGCAACCAGTGCTGGCAGCCTATCAGGAGAGATCGAACAGGTCTGTAGCTATAGCAACCAGTGCTGGCAGCCTATCAGGAGAGATCAAACAGGTCTGTAGCTATAGCAACCAGTGTTGGCAGCCTATCAGGAGAGATCGAACAGGTCTGTAGCTATAGCGACCAGTGCTGGCAGTCTATCAGGAGAGATGAAACAGGTCTGTAGCTATAATGACCATTGCTGGTAGCCGATCAGGAGAGATAGAACAGGTCTGTAGCTATAGCAACCAGTGCTGGCAGCCTATCAGGAGAGATCAAACAGGTCTGTAGCTATAGTAGCCAGAGGAGCTGATGCAGCCCATACAAGAGGGAATATCTAGGAATAGGTCGGACACTGGTTATGGACACATATTGCAAAGTGACTTCTTTTTGCAAGATCTTTAACATAAAAAGCAGCAATCCCTGTAGTGAGACAACCCCTTTAAGCAGTATGGGGCCCTACAATTTATTATGAAAGCCCTGGGGCCCTTCAGCTCCTACATGTATCAGCCATATGTGTACATTGAGGACAAACATCTTGGAAACTTTTCACAGTTGAGCATTTGCTACATTTGTGGAGATTCTCAGTGACTGATACATTGTAACAAAGAGTCTTCTGTTTAGCTGACGGTGGCTTCCTTAAACTGGATTCAACTGTAACAACCCCTCAGCTGTCAGAAGTATTAGCTCTGCTCTTGATGTTGAATTTGGGACACATTCACCCTGTGACTCTTCCTCTCCTGCGTTCTTTCTTGTACTGATAAGGTCACATCATGTTTTCTGCTCCAGTCACATCCAAAGCTGCACAATTTTTCAGTGTTGGTTTTCCTTATGGCAATGGAGATCTGTGAGCAAACCTGCCCCATAACCCGCAGAGCTTCAACCCCATTGTGGTCGGCGAGTAACATCTCATCAAAACCCAAAAATTTTACAAGGGGTAAAATTGTAAACACCACCAAGAGTTTACCCACACCCCTAATACTCCTGTCTCAGTGCATTGGGGGGGAATGGTGAAATCCTGCATTCACAATGCACTGCAGCCGTAAATGTGAAACACAAACAAGCGGGGGGCTCCCGAAAACTTTTCACCAAAAAGAGAAACCAGCAAATTGTAATGCAGCTCGGGTTGAATCAGCACAAGCCCCGCGCTGATACCAAAAACACTGTGGTGCAAAAAGAATTGGCCCCCCAGTTGCCATAAAAGCCCCCCCTGTTTGGGGCGGGGAGAAAGCTTCACCCCGTTTCCCCCCTTGCCTTCCACAGGTGTCATACCCTGACCAATTTCATCTTTTCGCTGGGGGCCATAGACAAAAATTCTTTTTTAAACACAAAAAAACCCCCGGGAAAAGCCCATCCCAAGGAGAAGGATAGGGGGCCATGGAAAAAAACCTTCCGGAACGAGATGGCTTACAGAACAAAAGTCGCGATTGCAAAAAGGAATATTTTATCTGACTCCGTTCAAATTTTTTTTCGTTTCATCTTTTGTTAATTAAATTTATTTTTTTGCAGTTTTTTTAAAGCGTTTTCTCAAGTCCTTCCCCAAGGGAAAGGGAGCGGGAGGAACCGGCTAATGTCTAAGGTCTCTTTCTTCTTAAAAGGGACTCCCCCTCTTTGCAAGTCCCCCGCCTCTCCCCATCTAACACGGAGCCCCTCTTTTCTGCAGTTTTTTTTTTGGGGGGGGATATGCCCCAAGAACCCTGACACCCCCCTTTTTAGCTTCCAGGGCGATTGGGAGAGATCCAGGACCGGATGGAAAGGGGATTTTCCGAAATGTTCTAGGTATGAGCAACCTAAAAAACCCCAAAAAAATGCCTTTGGGGGGGAAATTTAAACAGCTTTATCTCCCCATAATCCATCTTGTTTACACTGCTATATTATAGGAAAATTTGCTTCTTAGGCCAATTTAAATTTAAGGTAAATATTCTTATATTAAGAATCACTTCTAAGGGGATCAGGGACATTGGATGCAGCACTGAGAACGGGAGCTGATCCCTTCTTTATTTTCATTTTTGTGGCCCCCCTTATTTTGAAAGACGGTCTTTACTTCTCACGACATGAACAATAGGGGCTGCAGGATTTTGTAGAGTGGGGTTCAAATGGGTTCCATAGTGGGCCAAAATTTAAAAAAGGGCAAAGTCTCAGCCCCGCCTTAAAGGGGTTTTGCCACCATTAATGTTGTGTGGGAACCTCCCAAAAAAAGGGGATTTAATCACTTTTCTAAATTATTGAAATTTAAAAAAAATGAAAACTCTGAGAGCTACAGATTTCTCAACCCCCCTTGGTTACCCACAAAGCTTCCCCTATCCGACCCAGGAGGAAAGGCACGTTCGTGAATCATTTTTTATCTGTGACAGGCAGAATGAAATGTCTTTTAAAACACCGGGTAGCAATATGTTTTTCTTTATAAAAAAAATAAAGCTGTTGTTTATTGATCCCGCTTTAATCTGATAAGAAGCTTTTAAGTGCGTGTAAATAGGGGTTTCCTTTTGTATACAGAACCAAAGTTTAGTTTGATTATTTAGTGAACATGTCACAGGTCCCCTTTGCGGCTCTGTGCTTGCTGTTGTGTTTCTTGTGGTCTCGTCACCATGATTTGGGTTTTCATTCATTAGCTTCTTAGAATAGGTTTTTTCCTGACAGGCAGTTTAGAAACCTGTGTCTGCTGCATTGAATCCCCCTGTTTTACTGTTTTTTAGTTCACTTTAAATTTGAACCTCCCTTGGATTTCCCACTCTCCCCTCCCCCCTCCCTCTCCCCCTGCACTTCATGAATCACGTGATTTGTTTTCTCTTCTCTCAGCTGAACGGAGGTCAGTACTTGGGGTTTTTGGCAAAATTCCCCTTTTAAAATTGGTTAACCCACTGTTTCCCCGTTTGGAGTACCCTGCTGCCCGCAGCGATGCTGGGGGGTGAGAAGGATGGGAAAAGCTAGGCTCCAGGCTTGATATTTGGTTAATCACTGTCCCTGTTTTTGGTACCCGCTGCCCTTCAAGATGCGGGGGGTTTGGAAGCCGGAAATTGGTGAGGATACAGGGGCTCATTTCTCCTCTTCTCTTATCATTGAGGGTCTTTTTTGCCATGTGGGCCCTTTGTAGAGGCTGATGACCGCAGTGGGGAATGACCCCTCCCGCTTCTTCTTTTTCTCCTCTATATCTCCTTGCCATTTTTCCTGGGGGCCCTTATAAATTTTCACGGTAATTTTGGAAACCCCCAGGCCTGAGTCTGAACCCCTGTCATAGACAAAATTTGGATATTTTGGACGTAATTATCAGGTGGGGTAAAACATTGTATTTAACAGAATTTGAGCAAGGGATCACCTTCCCCGCAGCCCAAACGGCTCACAAGGCCACAGGTCACACAGGCAACCGACATTGTCACTGGCTCTCAGGGTAATCAAAGGGTCCATCAAAACACAATGGGGGCTAAGGGAAAATAAAAGGGTTTTATTCCCCATATGCCCCTGGATACACGGGGAGGGGAAATTTAAACTTGACCAATCAAAATTTTTACGGGAAAAATTCCCAATAAATTGAAAAATTTGATTGTTTTTGTAAACTTACATTCGGGGGAAAAAAAGCGGGGGCCCTACAAACCCACCTGGGGGGGCACCCAGCTTTCCTAGACTCCTGAAATGGAAAATTTGACCAGCCCTTTCATTTGTCTCCCCTCTTTTCCCCAAATTTTAAAAACCAACCTAAAGGCAAAATCTGCCCTCTGGGTTAACCCCCCAAACCTAAGAAAGAAAATTTTTACTGAAATTTCATTTTTCCCCCAGTCACAAAATTACAAGCTAAAGGAAAATTTTACTCGGGGCACACGGGGGTTTTTTATTTTGGGGGGGATTGGTCATTTGAACCTGCTTGTTTTCCCCAAAGGTGGAAGGAGGGGGAAATTAAATGAAAAAGGGGAAATATTTTAATTTTTGGGGAAAAATTTGTCCTAAAAAGCCCCTTTGTACCCAGTAGATGCCCTGATATATGGGGGGGGGGGGGGGACTTTTTATTTCATAAAAAAGAAGGAGATTTTTAAATGGAAACAAAATGTTTTTTTTATACCCGTGAATTCCTGGAACTCGTGGGCCCCGCCCCCCCAGGACTCACCATGGCCCCATCATGTACGGAAAAAGGGAAACGGGCCGGGCCTTTTTTTTAAATTAAAGAGCACATAAAAGGTAAAGGGAGCCCGGGGGGGGGGGGGGGGGGGGGGGGGGAAACACACTGGATTTTTTAAACTTTTTTCTTTTTTTGGGGGGAGGCAGAGTTTTTATTTTTTGGGGATGCCCCCTTTTCCCAAATTGAAGTGAAATTTTTAACCCCATGGCAAATAGGGGGGTTAAAACCTTATTGTCTGGAGGAAAAGGGGGCGGGGTGCAGAAAGCATTGGGGGATGCCCCCCTGCCCCCTTTAAAAGGGTTGAAAAGAGTCCCCCAAACATGGCAAAAAAGGGGGGAGGCCCCATGATTTTGTCGGGGGTTTAATTTGGGGGGGGGTTGCGGGGCAGAATTTGGGGGGATGCCCCCTTGCTCTAAAAATGGTTTTTTCAAACATTAAAAAGAAGACATTTCCCCCCGCTAAAAAGGTTTTATGGCTGTAACTTAGGCAAAGAGGTTCAAAATTTGAAAGGATCCCCCCCTGCCTATTCCCTGGGTATATAAGGTTTATGGGTTTTGGGGGGGGTTTCCCCTTTTTAAAAATTAGGGAATAAAGAGGGTCCGGGCCCTTTGGGGGGTTGGGGGGGGTCCATAAGGAACATAATACATTTTCTTTGGGTTTGTTGGAGGTGCCCCCCCTTTTGATGATCAGGGGATCCCAGCTGCTCTCCCATTGGGAATATATAAAAGGAAACCCGGGGGTTTGGGGGGCCCTCCCATGAGGGAGGACACATTTTATATTGGTTGTAGTGGGCACCAATGGGGTGAGGGGTTTTAACCATATGGCAGATAGGATAAACACAGGGGGTTTTTATTTTTCGGGACGAAAATTAGGGTTTGGGGGGGGGTCCACTTTGGGGGAGGGCCCCCTTCTCTAAAAAAAAAGGGGTTTTATGAAATAATGGGGTTGGGGGTCCACTTTGGAGGGTGAAAATTTGCTCTATTACTAGGGGTGGGAGGGAGTTTTTGGGGGTGAGGGCCCACTTTGGAGGGTGATACTTGCTCTTTTAAACTATTTAGATGGGGGGAAAATTTGGGGGATGGCCCACTTTTGGAGGGGCCCCCCTGTTTAATTACTAGGGTAGAAGGAATAATGGGGGGGGGGAGGTCCACTTTGGGGGAAACCCCGGTTTTTTTACAGGGTAGTTTGGAGTTATGGGGTTTGGGGGGTCCAATTGGGGGGTTTGCCCCCTTTGCTCTTTTTAACTGGGGGTAAAAAGGAGATAATGGGGGGGGGACTTTCCACATTGGGGGATTACCCCTGGTTTTTTATTTTGGGTGGGATGGAGATAAGGGGGGTTTTGGGGGGTCCACTTTGGAGGGTTACCCCTCTTTATTACAAACGGGTAGATGGAGAAAATGGGGTGGGGGGGCCCACATTGGGGGGTGATCCTGCTCTTTTATTGGGGTTAAAAAGGAAATTTTAATGGGGTGGTTGGCCCACATTGGGGGATGCCCCCCGGGCTCAAATTTTAACTAGGGTAAGGGAAAAAAAAAATGGGGGGGGGGTTTTCCACATTGGAAGGTGCCCCCTTTTTCTATTAAGGGTAAGGGAGTAATGGGGGGGGGGTTTCCCACTTTGGGAAAGGGTGCCCCCCCTTTTTCAAAATTTATGGGGTAAAAGGAGATAATGGGGTTTGGGGGGCCCACAAGGGGAGGTTTAAACCCCCCTGGGTTTTTACGGGGTAAAAGGGAAAATAAGGGGGGTGGGGTCCACTTTTGGGGGGTGACCCTTTTGCTAAAAATTATAGGGTAGATGGAGAAAAAAGGGGTTGGGGAAAAAAGGTGCACATTGGGGGATCCCCCTGCTCAAATTATTTAGGGGGTAAAAGGGAAATTAATGGGGGGGGGGTTTCCACATTGGAGCGTGCCCCCCTGCTCTATTATTTAGGGTAAAGGAGTTTAATGGGGGGAAGGCCCCACTTTGGGGGAATTTTAACCCCCTGGTCTTTTTCTAGGGTAGAGGGGAAAAATTTTGGGGGGTGGGGGGAAAAATTTGGGAAAGCGTGCCCCCCGGCCTCTTTTTCCCTTTAGGGTAGAAGGAGATAATGGGGTGGGGGGTTTCCCACTTTGGAGGTTTTACCCTGGTCAATTACTGGGGAAAGTTTTGGGAGATAATGGGGGGTTGGGGGGGGGGTCTAAAATTGGGGGGATTCCCCCCCTGCTCTATTACTAGGGTAGATGGAGATAATGGGGTGGGGGGTCCTTTTTGAGGATGGGAAACCCCTTCCCTTATCTATGGGGTTTTATATAAGGGAAATTGGGGTCCCAGCTCATGTCTATAACTGTTTTTTTATCCCTTTAAAGTTTGCAGGAGGGGGAAAAGTGGTCTTTGGCAAATATCTAATTTTCTTTACATATTAAGGTTCATCTATAATGCAGTCCCTGGAGGCTCCGGTCTAGCTCTGCTTGTTATAAATGTTTGCAGTGTAACACATACAGACATAACAGGGCCGGGAATGTCTTTGGCAGATATGATAATTTCATACACATTAGTTTCCATCAATAATGCATCAATTTAAATCTAATTCAAAACTAGGTCTGCTTGCTGTATCCTGTTACACAGACATCACGTATAGATGTAGCAGAGCGGAGTTTGCCACCTGACAGTACACTTGATCTTCATTCAGAATTAAAGGGATTTTGCCACCAAGGCATTTCATGCCTGGTTTGTCCCGCTTTGGCTTCCAATGTGAACTGCAGATCATGTGACCCAGCAGGCTTGACATCCTCATGCTTTTCCCCACAGTGTGCTCACTCTAGTCAAACAAAGGTCTGTTTATTCAAAGAACTATGAGTAGCTATAATGTAGTCGAGTGGTTAACACTTCTGCCTTTCAGCATAAGGGTACTTGGTTCAAATCCCTGGAGGAACCAAACGTGGATTTATTTTCTCTCAATGCCCCTACCTGATGGAGGTTTCTATTTCACTTTTTATTTATTTGCACTGTTTGACTAATTACTAAAGGAGTACAGAGAACGGGAGAAGAATTACAGCACATGGGGTTGAACACGCGCTCAGCAGTGAGTGTGTGTGATTATTAAGGAGTAAGAGAGGAAGTAGATGACAGAACCTGAGGTTGAACACTCGCTCAGCAGTGATTTGTGTGTGATTACTAAGGAGTACAGAGGCCGGGAGAAGAATGACAGCAGCTGGGGTTGAGCACTCTCTCAGCAGTGAGTGTGTGTGATTACTAAGGAGTACAGAGGATGGGAGTAGAATTACAGCACCAGGGGTTGAACACTCACTCAGCAGTGAGTGTGTGTGATTATTAAGGAGTACAGACGATGGAAGTAGAATGACAGCACCTGGGGTTGAACACTCGCTCAGCAGTGAGTGTGGGGTGATTACTAAGGAGTACAGAAGATGGAAGTAGAATGACAGAACCTGGGGTTGAACAATCGCTCAGCAGTGGAGTGTTGTATATAAGGAGTAAAAGAAGATGGAAGTGAAATGACAGCACCTGGGGTTGAACACTCGCTCAGCAGTGAGTGTCTGTGATTACTAAGGTGTACAGAGGACGGGAATAGAATGACAGCACCTGGGGTTGAACATTTGCTCAGCAGTGAGTGTGTGTGATTAATAAGGAGTACAGAGGACGGGAATAGAATGACAACACCCAGGATTGAACACTCTCTCAGCAGAAAATTGTGCAAAGGAAAAGCTGAGTGACAATGTCGGGTCTGTTGCACCAAACTTTCTTGTCTGCTTGGTTTTCATTCAGATCTTGCTTGTACCTTCTGCTGCTTTTTGGAAAGAACATAAAACAGGAAGGTGTGCAGCACAGGGTGATGGGACAGGGGGAGGGGCAGTGTATGTGATGAGTGTATTTGTATGTATGAGTGCATTTGTTACATGTGTACCTCACTGTATGTGATGTGTGTATCTGCAGTCCTAGAAGAGCTTGGTGTGTATGTCTTGTGACCTTGCTGTGATACCTGTGCCTGTGTGCGCTGCTCCTGCCTACAGCACTGGTTATATCCGCTCATTCTCCATCCTCCTCCCCCCGATGCTGAACTTCATACAAGTTTATAATAAGTGGCCATAATAAGTGCATTATATTCCTCCTAATCCTTGTGCAGACAATGACCCGCGTGCAGCGCTCGCTGCAGATGCTATAATCAGGCCCCGGCCTCAGCTATCGGCATTATTGGTGTAAACTAAGACTTGGCAAGAATCATAGATCATAGATGAAAGCGAATCAATCAGGATTAATCGACTTCTTAATTACAAACTCCGCGCATGCAGCCAGTACCAGGCCTGTCTCATTACCAGACTCATTGCTTTCTCTTCTGTCACAATCCGTCTTTGCTCTTCTTCATACTTTCTGGTAACATCAACTTTTCACAAGTTTTTCAGAAAAGTTTATTATAGACATGAATATCCTTAGATCTGAAGTTTGGAGAAATCCCCCAGTTTTCCTGCCATAGAGCTCCAAATCCCCTGCATGGGCAGCATGAGTGATAGGATTCTGTCTGCCTGCAGCAACCACTAGGGGGAGCCGAGGAGCTTGTTACATACTGTGTGACTATTAAGCTCCCCCTAGTGGTTGCTGCAGGTATCTACAATGTCCTATTTAAATTTATATTGATACAGAGTTTGGAGCTTTATATCAGAAGCATGGAACCGCTTTGAAGAAAGAAGTCGGGACAGATTGTGAAGCTAGAGTTAATGGACATTGATTTAAGGAGCCCCCGCCTTAAGTGTAGAATAGGAGTCAAACAAGAAGATCATCCTCTTATATAAAATGTAACACTGGGAGACAGCCACAAATGAAAAATATTTCAATGCTCAGGTGGCAACACAGCTTTCTATAGACCCTGAATGGTACAATTGATTCATTATATCAAGAACCTCTACTCTTTTCCATGCACTGCCTGGGGCCCCTGGATCACTATGAAGGCTGATATCAGAACCAGGCAACACGGGGCAAATGTCAGGTCCAACTGGGCTTTGGGGTCTTTGGCAATCTATGCAGACATGTTAAGGCCCCAACTCACAGGGTAACAAAGGAAACCCCCCAATGGGCTGTTGGGTATTGTGGACCCTTGGGCATGTCAAACAAGGGAAAGACAGAGAAAGAGAGGCAGAAAAAAAACAAGGTTTTGCAGAGAAAACTGAACGGGGGCCCCCAAGGTTTCATCTTAGGGTTTGAGCCCCGAAAGTTTTGTTTCCACTGGGGGGGCCCCTAAAAATCAATTTTACATGGGTTGCCCAAAAGTTTTGCTTCAGGGGGGGGGCCCCCCAAAATCTCATGGGGGCCCAAAAAAAAAACCCCAAAAAAAAAAAAAAAAAAAAAAAAAAAAAAAAAAAAAAAAAAAAAAAAAAAAAAAAAAAAAAAAAAAAAAAAAAAAGAAAAACAGAAACAAAGGTTTTAGCTCCACTGGAGAGCCCCAAAAATCAACTCTACAAGGGGGCCCCAAAGGTTTGCTCCACTGGAGGGCCTCAAAAATCAACTCTCAAGGGGTTTCCCAAAAAGATTAGCTCCATGGGGGCCCCCAAAAATAAAACTCTCCCAAGGGGGGCCCCCAAAGATAAGCTCCACTAGAGGCCCCCAAAAATCAACTCTACAAGGGGGACCCAAAGATTAGCTTCAGTGGAGGTCCCCAAAAATAAACCTCTAAAGGGGAGGTTTTTTAAAGATTAGCTTCGTGGGGGGCCCCCCAAAAATCAACCCCTGGATGGGGGCCCCCATTTTAAAACCCGTTCTGACACTGTGTGTGTGGCTTCTTAGCCTACTGTGGGCCAATATATACTTTGGTTTTCCCAGGGTTTTATGGGATTTAAAAAAATTGGTTAAAAAAGGGACATAAATCTCTTTAAAAGTCCCATAGACCTTTAAAAAAAATAAGGGGGAGGGTTTAAAGGCTTTTCATGGTCAACCTTGAAAGGCTTTTCCGGGTTTTGGGGTCTTCTGTTTTTGGGGGGTTTGTCTTTTTGTAAAAGGGGTGTCTGTTTTAAAATTTTGGTGTTCCCCTTTGGGCAGTTTTGTTTTGTTTGCCCCTTCCCTTCTTTTTTTGGGGCTTCCCCCTGGGGCCCTTTCAAAATCTGTTGAAAAGCTACAGCTCCCATTATGCTGAAAGCTGCAACAGCTGGTGAGCCACCGCTTGGGGATAATCGGTCAAGACTGTGTGCAACTCTTCCTGTAGTGGCCCCACAATAAAGAGAAATGTATTGGAGGATTGCCCTTAAAAGGGGTTTTGGGTCCACTACAAAGTTTTAGTTTTCCAAATGTAGGGACACAAAAAATGAGCGTTTTCCAAATATGTTGCCTTTGTTCATCTTTTTTTGTTATGGACCCTAAAAATGATTTTATAAACCTTCTGAGGGCTGTCTTTTCCCCAAGTGACCGACCTGTGTACCCCTTTTCCCCCCTTTTGATTTTTTGTTCTATGGGGATAGCAAGGATTTGACAGGTCTGGCCAGAAAGTGGAGCTTGGGTGTTTTTATTGATCTTTTCGGGGCAAAAAGACTAATTACTTACGTTTTCATTAGCTCAGAAGCTTCTTCTAAACCTCAGAAAAAGGTTTAATTTAGCAAATTTAGCTGAAAAACAGAGAAGTCTAATACACGGGCCCCCTTTATGCAAATTTACGGGCAATTTTGACCGGGGAAGTGAAGCAAAAGCGGTTTTATTTCATTCATGCATCCTATGAAACTTTGAGATGAGAAAACCCCCTTTTAAAGGGTCAAATTTCCTCTTACTTCCCGGGCCCAGGGGATTGGGATATAGGGGAAAACAATGCAAACCCAGTGCTATAATTCAACAAGGGATCTAAAAGAGGCCTTTTCATGAAATTTCTCCAGGGTTCTTCAACTTGGTTCTTGGTTTTTTGGGATTGTTTTCCATCTAGATGTCTGAAAATCCCCCTTTGGCTTCCCTTTTTTTTTGGGGTTTTGCCCCTTAAATTTTCTTTGGTAAAAATTAGAAGGGGTAGTAACCTTGAAACCCCCAAACCCTGTTTGAAACACTACAACTTCCACTTTGTTTAAAAGTAGTTTGGAGAGCCACCGGATGGGTAACAACTTGGGCCACATTTTATAAACCCGGGTTTAGGTCTAAAATTCCCCTTTTTTGCCCATATTTTTCTAAAGGCAAAAGAGGTGACTTTAAAGGAACCAAAAATTAGATCCAAAACTTGGGGCCCCCCTTGGGGTTTTTTTTAATGTGCATAAATTTTTCTTTCTTTTTAAGGGCCCTCACAATGAAAACAAAAAGGGAGGGGTAGGTTTTGCCAGAAGAGTAAATGTATTCACCCAAATTTAAAGCCTTTTGGGTATAAAAAATAAGTTGCCGCCCAGAGATTTACTTCACCCAAGATCAGGGGGTGGTGGGATTTGGTTTTAGTTATCCTTAAAAGCTCTTTCAACATTTTTGTTTTTGGATTGGTAGGCCCTTAATTCCCCGGTGAAACCCAGTAGGGGGACAAGTGGTGTGGGACTGTGAAAAACCCCTTTCTTCTTTACTGGTCCAAAATTGAAAAGAAATGAGTGTTGAAGGAAATTGTCACTAAGGGGCAAGAAATGAAGACTGTTTTGGGTAAAAACATTCACTTTGTTTGCCCATAGAAACCAATCAGGTACCCTTGCATTTCATTTTTGGGTGCTCTGGAAGAATGAAAGTGGCGCTCTGATTGGTTATAGGGGCGCAAAGTGAATTTTTAGACCTGGGAAGTCTTCATACTTGTTCCCCTTTAATTTGTAAAAATTTTTCCCCCTTTAACCTCAAGCAATGAAGGGGGGCTGCGGGAAATTTCGTCTAGCCCAGGGTGGGTCCCGTCCGGGAAAAATTTTGCCATATTTATTTTGCATAAAAACCCTCCCCGTCTATGTTTTTCCCTCTTACACTTTAGAAAATTTTCCCCAAATTTTAATTAAACCGTAAATGGAAAAAATTTGATCTACAAAAAGAATAGTGCCCTTAAAAGCGGCAGAAGGTATGTGCCCCTCTGCAAAAAACATGCAATTTTTTTAAACCCAGTTTGCTTTTTAAGGGTTAAAATCGCCAGCGTATTAGTTTAAAGGGGAAATTCTCCCCTGCTTAATTAAAAACCAGGTCCATTTGGGCGCCCCCCTTTATTTTCTTTTTTTCCCAATGCTACGTTCTACAAAAGGGTTTTTTTTTTTAAAAAAAACACCAGTAAAAAAAAAGGTTTTATGGGTTTTAAAAAAAGGTTTTTGGGCCAAAAGAACGATTTTCTTTTTTTTTCAAATTCTTATGTTGTACAGACAAAAAGGGAACGGTAAAAAATTTGTATATTTAAAAAAGAAATCCTTTTTGTATGATTCCGTGTGTAAGATCAGAGTGCGCGGTCTTTTTTTAAATTTGGGGTCGGGGGGAAACTGGTCGACAGTCCTTTTCCTTTCCCTTCCTTCGGGGATGTAAGATCAATGGGAAATGAAGGATCAGAAAAAAAAAGGGAATTACTGAAGGGTTTAAGAAAAAAAGGTAAGTAAAAGAATGAAAAGTATGTATTCCCCCTTCAAAACAACATTTCAAGGGGGGGCACTCACTTTTCTGTGGTCCCATTTACTGTAGGACTACATTGTTATCCTGTATGACCCTGAGTTAATCCTGTATTTTATCTGGGGCTGAACTCACTATTCTGCTGGTGCGCCCTTGTACAAAAATTACTTATCCTTACTGATCTGATTTAAAATCCTGTTTTATCCTCCAGAGCTGAAATCATTTATTCTGCGGGTGCAGTCATTTTGTACATACATTACTTTTTTTACTGCCCTGAGTTACATCCTGTATTATCCCCAGAGTTTGCACTCACTTTTTCTGCTGGTGCAGTCACGGGTTGTAAATTACATTAAATTATCCTTATGATCCTGATTTAAATTCTGTATTATCCTCCAGGTTGTACATTTTTTTGGGGTGCAGCCCACTGTAATACAATTTCCCTTTTCCTGTACTGGACACTCAGGTGCAGTTCCTTTTTTACATCCTTTTTTATACTCCTTAGCTGCAATCACTATTCTGCTGGTACAGCCCACTTTTGTACATACATTACATTATTTTATCCTGAAACTGATCTTGAGTTATCCCCCTGTTTTTGCCCTCCAAGCTCCCCCCCCCCCCGGGGGGCCTCCCATTTTATTCTCCCGGGTTTGCAGTCACTGTGAAACATCATTATTACCCTTTTTATAAACCCGGATTTATATCCTGAAATTATCCTCCAGAGCTGCCCCTCACTATTTGCTGGTGAAATTTCCCCCTGTGTACATACATTACTTTTTCCTGTACTGATCCCTAAATTACACCCCTGTATTATCCCCCAGAGCTGCATTTTTAAATTTGTGGTGCAGTCATTTGTGCTTTACTTACTTGCCCTTTGTATGACCCTGAGTTACATCCTGTATTATATCCAGGCTGCATTCATTTATTCTGCTGGTGCAGCACTGTTGTACATACATTTTTACCCCTTTCTGATCTGATTTAAAAATCCTTTTAATTACCCTTTCCGGGATTGCTCTAAATATTCGCTGGCGAAGTCACTGTACAACATTATTTTTCCCTGTTTACCCTGAGTTACATCCTGTATTATATTTTCCAGGCTGCACTCCTATTCTGGGGTTTGCAGTCACGGGTTGTACTTTACTTTTACTTTTACTTATCTGTTAAATTTGAGTTAACCCTGTATTATACTCCGGGAGCTGCCTCCCCTATTATGGGGGTGCATTTCACTGTGCACATACTTTATTTTATCCTGTACCGAACCTGAGTTACATCCTGTTTTTTATACCCCAGAGCTGCCTAAATATTTGCGGGTTGCTCCTGTTTACTAAACTTTTATTTATTAATTTTTTTTTTTTTCCCCCTTTTTTCCGTATCTCTTTTAACTCTCTTCTGGACCCTCTACAATCAGGTTTCCGTTTCTTTACACTCCACAAAAATTTGCTCTGGGTTAAAGTCTCTAACGATCCCCAACCTGCTAAATCTCGGGGGAAAATATCGTTTTTGGGTTTTCTTCTGGTTTTCTCGGCGCATTTTGACATTTGTTGATCCCCCTTCTTCTCCCCAGCATGCTCAGCACCTTTTGGCACCCAAGGCCCTTGCTCTGCTTGGTTTTTTTCCCTACCTCTCTGCCCGCTTTTCAGTGTCTCTTTCCCAGGGTTTATTTTCCTCTCCCTCTCCCCCCTTCCCGTAGGGGTCCCTCGGGGGGTAGTTCTTGGTTCCATCCTCTTCTAAATTTCTTTAAGCCCCCATTGGGAAAAAACCCCTTCATTTTTTTGGGGTTAGGTTCCATCAACGCTGAGGGACCCCCCCCCCCCAAATTATACACCTTTCCCGAAAACCAAAACCCTGCCCTGCTAAAAAAAACCCCAGGGGACTGTTGCCCGCTGCCCTTGGCATAATTTTCCTCTCTCTACACAAACAAAACCTCACTAAAATGAACCCTTGTTTTTTCCCCCATCTCAAACCCAACCCCCATCTGATTTTTTCTCAGTGTGTGGCATCACCATAAACCTAGGCAGCAGGCCCAAATTGTTTGGGTTATTTTAGATCTGATTGCCCTTTCACCCCATTTTTTCCCAAAATCCCTTGCCCGCTTTTGCCCACTTGCACCCCAAGAACATCTCCAGAATGTCCTTTTTTCACGGGTGGAAATACTTCAATTTCTCATTGTTCCCTTTTTATTTTTTTCTCGTCTTGACTACTGAAAATCCTTGCTTATGGGTCTCCCCCCTCTTTTAAAACCCCTCCCCTCTCCAACTATCCTGTGAAATGCAGCAGCCAGGCTTGTCTTTCTCCCCAGCGCTAAAACGATCCCCTTTTCCTGTTTTAAAGTCACTGAAACTGGTTGCCCATCCAGTAAAAGAATACAACATAAATAATCCTCTCACTTTAAAGCTTTTCCACAGTGTGCCCCCCATCCCATTCCCCCCTTTTATTTTCTTGTCTACCCCCTTGCCCCCCTCTCTCCGTTAGTTTTAGGAAAATTTAAATTTTAAAAATACAATCTTTCCGAAACCCCCCAATGCCCGTCTTAAAGATTTGCAGTGCTGCACCCTTTCTTGGAACATCCTACAGGTACCATCAGGCACAATCCCCCCTTCGCTTTTTTAAAGAGTTCCTGAAAACACATCTTCTAGGCGGGCCTACCCAAAACCAAAAATTGGGTTAAACCCCCACCTTCTATCAAACACATTTGTCACTCCCTAACAAAAGGCACTCACGGGCACTTATCTGTATTTGGGTTTGTAATTATGGGGGCCCGATTCACCAAATTTTTAGGGTTAAACCTCCCCTTTTTTTAAAGCAGGGCGGGGCCCCTTTGAAAATTTTGGGCATTTCCCTCCCCCTTTTTTTCCCCCCAGCCCCTCTTAGATTGAAAAGCTTTTGGGCGAGCGGGGCCCTCACATTTTTTAGCTTTCTCGGGTGAAAATGTCTGTCTTTTGTCTGTAATTAAAAAACCCCTTTCTACATTTTTAAAAGTCTGCAAAAATTTTTTTGGCGCTTTTATAAAAAGATTATTTTTTATTATTATTATTATTTTTTACATTTACTTACCCTTGATTTGTTTCCGAGTCACATCCGGGTTTATACTCCAGACCCTGACTCCTATTATGTTGGTGCAGTAAATGTACATACTTTACTTTAAAATTTTTCCGTTTGATCCTGATTTACATCCGGTATTTACCCCAGGAGCTGCATCACTTTTTATGCTGGTGCAGTCATTTGTGTACTTACATTACATTTTACCCTGAAATTAATCTGCCGGTCAATCCTGTATTATACTCAGGGGCTGAAATCATATTATGCTGGTCCCAGTCCTGTGTACACACATTTTATTACTTTTCCTGTACTGAACCTGAGAAACTTTCCTGTATTATATTTCCAGACCCTGCACTAATATTCTCCCTGGTGCGTCACTGTGTACATACATTACTTATTCTTTTACTAAACCCTGATTTTAAATCCTGAATTATCCTCCAGAGCTGTGTTCACTATTCTGCTGGGGGCAGTTTTGTAAATCATTCTTACCCTGTACTGCCCCGGGTTTTAAAATCCTTTTAATTATCCTCCAGAGTGCGTTACTATTCTGGGGTGAAGTAAATTGTCTTACATTATTTATCCTGTACTGATCCTGATTTTACATCCTGTATTATCCTCCAGGCTTTCCAAAAAATTTTTTTATTGTTTTAAATGTAGAATCTAAAAAAAAAAGAAAAAACCAGTAAAACAAATAAAATGAAAAATACAGAAACCATAAAACCTGTACACTTTTTAAAATTTTTGCCCAACCCAGCTCCTTAAACCCCATTCTTTTAAAAAACTTTTCCAACATATTTTTATTTTTAAAAATTTTATATATATATATATATATATATTTTTTATATATTTTATATATATTTATTTAAAATTTTATTATATATTTTATATATTATATATTTATATATATTTAAAACACACACACCTTTTTTTCCCCCAAAAATTTTTATTTTAAAAAAACTATATACCCCCCCTTTGCTGGGCCCCCCTGTGATTCCCTAAAATATTTAAAAACGTTAAAAATTTTTAATTTAATAATTTCTATCCATTTTTTTTTTTCGGTCTTTTTTTTTTCCAAAATTGTACAAATGCCCATAATTTTCCATTTTTCCCCTTTAAAACCCCCCTAACCCTCAAGCCCCAAAAAAACCCCTTTCCCAACCTAACTATATCCTCCCTTTTTTTTTAAATTTTTATTTTATTTTTTCTTTTTTTTTTAAAGCCCAAAAATTCCTTATTCTTTTGTTAATTTTTTCCCATTAAACCCGGGATCACTCACGCCCCAAAACCCTAAAAACCCTAACTATACCCCCCAATTTTTCCCCCTTTTTTTTTTTTTTTGTTTGTTTTCTTCTTTTAGTCTAAAAGTCTGTGTCCTTAATGTTCATTTTTTTTCCCCATTACACCCCTGATCTCTAAAACCCCCAAAAAAAACCCTCCCAACCTAAAATATTCACCCAAATTTTTTCCCCCTTTCTTCTACTATATACAAAACATTAAAT
>JAODAL010055983.1:0-23584 GCA_025379985.1 Phyllomedusa bahiana | reverse complement strand
AACAAAAAAAAAAAGCCAAAAAAAAAAAAAAAAAAAAAAAAAACAAAGAAAAAAAAAAAGGCCAGTCCCGATTTGAAGCTCCCTTGATTTGCTTGTAAAAAAAACCCCTTTTTAAATAGGGGCCCCCCTGGGTTTTCCCCTATCCTTTTTTTTGGTCAATAAATAAAAACCCAAGATGTATAAAGGGTTTAAGGACTGGGGCCTTGAAGTGCTAGGGTCCGGGATTAAAATTTTTGCCCAAAAGACAATCGCGGGGGAAATTTTTGAATATTTTACTCCTACACACCAAAAACATACTAAAAATGTTTACTTCAAATTTTGGATTTTAAAGGGGTTGTTCACTAGGGAAATTTTTATATTTGGGAAAATGTGGGGGACCAAAAATCTAACGATGTACGTCCTTGGTTACTATTGGGAAAATGCTCGGTTTTGGGGAAAAGGGCTTTGGGTTTTCATGTGCTTCAACGGTGTTTGTTTACTGGGCAGGGAAGCTTTTTGTCCCGCCCAAAGGGCCAAAGGAAAATGGGAAAGGAAAGGCAGTTAAAAGGAGGGGGAGGGATGTGTGTATTGGTGGCAAAGGGAGAAAACAGTGAAAAAAGGGTTCACAAACCCCCCAACCCCCCCGCATGTCCCCTTTACTGCTGCTCCTCCTTGGGCCCGCCAATACACACATCCCCGGGCCCCCCTTAAGCCTTTTCCTTTCTGTGCACGACTGGGCGGAAAAAAATTTCTTTCCCGCCCCGTAAACAAAACCGTTTCTAAGCAATGAAAAAAGCCTTTTTCTCTAAAAAGTTGCATTTGCAAATAGTAACAAGGGGGTTTCATCCTTAGGGTTTTTTTGGGCCAACATTTTTTAACTATTAAATTTTGTTAGTGAGGGGCAAAACCCCCTTTTAAACCCCCTTGAGGAAAAGGGGGCTGAGGGGGTTTAAAAATTTTTTTTTTTCTGTGGGGTAGGAGGGTGTTTTTGAATGGTTTAAAATTTAAAAAAAATTAAACCCCATGAAAAAAAAAAAGTTAGTTAAGGGGTTAGGGTTTGGAGACCCCTCCTTTTATGTTTTACTTTATTTTCACTCTGGATTGAAGTTGGAAACAGGGGCAAAATTTCCCAAAAAAAGTTTGGGATAAACTAGCCCTTTTGGACACAAACCAAAAAAATCAAAAAACAATCCCTGGCCCTTTTACCCGGTGATTTCGAGGGGGCCCGGTTGGGGGCTCCATAAAGGCAAACCTTGTAGAGATCCTTGTGGCCCTTTTAAATACTCCACTCATCCATGGGAAATGACCCGAGAATCCGACACCCTTTTTGGAACCCGAACACATAAAAAACATAGTTTACTTTTCAGGGCAAATTTTAAACCCTTTTGTTGCTGTATTTAAAATTCCCGCTTTCCCCCGGGGTTGCTCAAACCCCTCTGGGTTTAAGCAGTTGAATGATTTTGTTGGTGAGTTCTAAGATCTTCTCTTCATTGCTTTTCTCCTGGGTCTGTGAGGGGAGTAGGGGAAAAGTGCTAGGGCTTTTGGGTCCTTTCTCCCGTTTCCCCCGAGTACGAGGACAATTGCTCTGTGTAACAAGCTCACTTGACTTCTTTGCAGGTACATAGTCCTAAAGAGTTACAGGATACAGAGGTTTTTTTTTTTAGGACAGAAATAAAATAGGAGCAAACTAATCTGTATTCATAACTGTACACTACTCACAAAAAGTTAGGGATATTGTTTGAAATTTCAGGTTAAACAAAATATCTTGATTTTTAAAAAAAAAAAAAAAAAATGCACTAAATGAGCCCATCTCTTCCCTTTAAGACTGGTTCACATGGCTTATTCAAGCCGTAATTGCGGGACTGATTTCACCCGCAATCACGGCTTGAATAAGGGGCGGGGGGGGGGGGGGTGCTGCCCGCCGGCCCTATAGACATACATTATTCCTGGTCCCTGAAATAAGCCGTGTGAACGGCCCCTTGGATGCACATGTCCAACTGTTCAGTGCTTCAGTACTTTTTGCACAACTTGCTGATCTCTAACAAGGATCTAAAGGGCAAAATTCCCAACAGGTGTTCGATCCCTGAATCATCCAATAAATTTAGGGGATCAGTTTGAATTGGGATTTAGAGCGTCCTCCTCATCCTGCTGTTCACAATGTGACATCATGAGACTAAGACAAAACCTTACAAGTGATCAACAGTACTTTCCACCTTCAAGCAGGATGCTCTCAGACAGAAGTGGCCCCCGAGCTTAGCGTGTCATCAGCAGGCTGCAACAGAGATCTAGAGAGACTGGAAGAGTCGCAGAAAGGAAAAGAAGTGGACGTCCTTTGGCTCCATCACACACTGATGACTGCTTCATTGTAAACAATGCCCTGTGGAACCGAATGATGAATGCCGCACAACTCCAGGCATGTTTAAGGGAGGTGAGGGCACATCAGACCATTCGTAACTGTTTACATCAGTGTGGACTGCGTGCTAGACGACGGGCAAAGGTACCTGACTTGGCTGATGTATAGTGCTCTCCTTGAAGTCTCCAGCATCGTTGGCGGCCATCATTTCTGCTCTGAGTGAATCAACTTTCATCACTGAACAGCAATGAGCACCAATGGTCCCTCGTCCAGCATAAATGGTTCCTAGCTCATGCAAGACGATGGTCTGTGCCTGGTGATGTGGTTAGATCATCTAGCACGCAGACCACGCCGATATAAATGTTTACGAATGATCTGATTTGACACTTGGTTGCCTCTCTCCTCCCTTAAATGTGCCTGGAGATGTTGTCTGGCATTCATCATCCGGTTCCATAGGGCATTGGCTGCAATGAAGTGGTCATCAGTGTGTGATGTATCCAAAGGATGTCCACTTCTTTGACTTTCTGTGACTCTGATACAGCCTGCTGATGTAAGCTCAGTGGCCACTTCTGTCTGAGAGCATCTTGCTTCGCAATGGCAAAGAACTGTTGATCAATTGTTAGGTGTTGTCTTGTTCTCATGATGTCACAGTGTGAACAGCAGGATGAGGAGGACTGTTTAAATCCCAATTCAAAGTGATCCTCTAAATGTATTGGGTGATTCAGGGATCACCCTGTAGTGAATTTAGCCATTAAAGGGGTTTTGCCACGATGTAATGTTGACGTGGGATCCTCCAAAATGGGTATTTGATCACTTTTCTAGATATATGTGATTACAAAAAGTGAAGTTTCTAGAGCTACAACTTTCTTTCCATGCCCTTAGTTACCTGACAGTTTACATTAGACACGACCAGGAGCTGATCTGGCCGGGTTTATCCTGTTTGCACTTCTTATCTGATGACAGGGAACATGAAGGAGATAGCAAGGGACTGTGGAGAAAAATCATGTCTTTTGTATAGAGAATCACTGGTTCTAATGTAATTATTTGTGTAAACATTGTAGAAGCTCCCTGCCACTGTGTCTCTGCTCAGACCTCCTCCCTCTCCCCCGTGACTCAGCATGCTGAGTTAATTTTGTCTCCTTATCAGATAACAGGTAAGGAACTGAATTCTTGGCAAAATCCCTTTAAGTTCCTTGTTAGAGATCAGCAAGTTGTGCAAAAAGTACTGAAACATTGAAGAGTTGGACATGTGCATCTGAAGGGAAGAGATGGGCTCATTTAGTGCATTTAAAAAAAAAAAATCAAGAAATTTTAAGTTCATGCTGAAATTTCAACCAAAATTCAAATATCCTTAACTTTTTGTGAGTAGTGTTTATTTAAGAATTAGAACTTGGGGATGATTTTGCTCTATATGATGGACGTTTGCAGTCCACCATAGACTCTAGTATGAGGCAGAACAATTTATAATCAGTTAAGGTTGTTCATGCTACTGTTAGTGACCCAGTTTGGACCCTCCATTGGCAATTCCCTCTGTTTAGATGGAATGAATAGCAAGTCATGCAACAGTATTCTTCTCCTCAGAGCACTAGACATCATGTCGGAGCCCCAACACACCTTATGATACATCAATGAGGGCCACTGTGCATTACAATTAAACCCATGTCAGGAGTGTGAAGAAAGCATCAGACTATTTGCACCATCTGTTTCATAATCTTAAAAAGTATCAAAAGATTCTTCTATTTTTTTAACCAATTTTTTTTCTTTTTTACAATAAATAAAAAAGTGATGTCACATGATTTCATTCCCAGGTTCCCTCACTTCTCCAGTCAGTAGGTAGATGATCTCCAGTGTGAGATTTAATATCCTGTCAGTCATTTGACTTTTGTCTTTTTCCATCTTCGGATTTTCAAGAAGTAGAAAACCTGCCGAAATGAAACAATAAAAAGTTTCCTCAGGTTTCTCGCAAACCAACTGTGACCTTCTAAACTCCAAAATATATACTAGCAAATTAAAGGGGTTTTGCCAGGATGTAATGTTGACCTGGGATCCTCCAAAATGGGTACTTAATCACTTTTCTAAATATATGCGATTACAAAAAGTGAAGCCTCTGAGAGCTACAGCCTAACTTACATGCCCTTGATTTCCTGACAGTTTACATTAGACACGACCAAGAGCTGACAGGAGCTGATCTGGCCACGCTTGCGTGTTTGCACTTCTTATCTGATGACGAGAACATGAAGGAGCTTGCAAGGGACAGGGGAGAAGTGCAGTGTATGAGGTTGTCTGCTGTATAGAGAATCCACTAGTTGTAATGTTATTATTTGAGTAAACTTTAGAGACGCTTCCTGCTTCCTCGCTCTCTGCTCACCCCCCCTCCCTCTCACCCATGCAGCCGTTCATAACTCAGCATGCTTTGTTTATATTTTCTCCTGAGCAGATAAGAGGTAAGGAACTCACTTCGTGGCAAAACCCCTTTAACATGCTTCTAATGAAATTGCTCCCGGCCAGTATGCACATGACTAAGAACCGAAACTAAAGTCTAAGCCCAGAGAGGACAGGAACTGAGGTGACTAAATCAATGCTTTATACAACATTGCGGGAAGGTCAGAGACAGGCAAAGCATGGGTGTATTGGAGTTCAATGAACAGAAGAAGTAGTCATAGGCCAACAACTACAATGTGGACAGCCAGAGAGAATGATGTCAAGTGGTTTGAGGGTGCAGAAAATAAGTGCGTAGGGAGTAGAACAGGGCCCCACATCAAGGTGGTGGGAATAGGACAAGAAGCAGGTGGGTAGTCAAAGATTGTGGGCCAAAATTCCTGAGATATTAAAAATTTACTAGTGACTTCGTGTCCACAAACACTGGTAAAATTACTTTTTAAGGACATCTGCACATAAGATCAAGAGATCTCCTTGAATGAGGACATAAATAGCAAGAAGTTACTCTTAAAGGGTTTGTTTGGCTACAAAAATTAGGGATCACTAAATGAAGATGTTTTCTAAATAGATTGCGTACCTTCTGAGCTCTCTCTGGTTCCCTGTGTACTTCTCCCTACCCTTGCTGTTTGTTCTATCTGATAGCAGGGAGTGAGGTCATCACACAGGTCATGCAGCACAGAACTCCGGAAAGTGAGAGCTTGTTTGTTATCTGATCTTTCAGACAAAAGACTAATTGCTCTACTGTTTACATTAGCTCAGAAGCTTCTCTGGTCCTGACAGCATGAGATGTATCTAATTAACAGAAGTCTGAATACACAAAGCTCATATGCTAATTACAGACAGCTTGACCAGGAAGTAACAGAGCAAAGCAGCATTATTTAATTCATGCATCTTATGAAACTTTGAGATGAGACTACCGCTTTAACTGCTCATGACAAAAGGAAACAAATGCTCAGATCCGTATTTTCTGTAATCGACACCTATAGGGGACATAGGGGCTGTTACATATGGCCACCTAAAGTCATTGAAAAAGGGTGTTATCTGATATCAAACACTAACTTGAAGAATATGTTTAAAACTTGTGATTTGAAATGTAATGCCCAAAAGTATTTCCTTACAATGCATTGTTCCCTACATTATTGTCATTGCATTTTTAGCATTGTGGACCTGTTCCTTGTTCGTATCAGCACCTTGGCATTGATCAAGTATTGTTTCATTGATTATCTTTAAATATGAGGGCTAAAGTAAATAAACACTATTACCAAATACATTGCTTTTCTGATTTTGCTTTTCTTCAGAGTTAGGAACAGATCTTATCTCCTGCTTTTGCACAAAAGCTTTCTGAGTTACCAGCCACCTCTCTCTGCTCTTACAGGCTGAACCAGGGGTTGGAATGGTGATGTCACTCCCTGCTCTGTTCCCCATTTTGAAATACAGGAGAACATTTACTTCTGCTGAGCTCTAATTCTTTAGAGTTCTGTAGCCCTCTGCACTACAGTTTACAAAGCTCCTGCAATCATGTCACTTTAACAGGGTCAGCTAGGAAGAGCAGAGCTGATACGCCAGTCACTGCTACAGACCCGCCCACAGCCTGGCCAGGAAGTGTCCGAAGCTGGCGGTGGCTCTGTGAAACAGCATGGTGAGACAACCCCTTTAATGGAGGCAATGAGAAGAAGGAGGGATTACATGGATGGAATAATAGGTCGTACTACCAGGGACAAAATGTTATCATTCAAAATTTGTTATGGCTCTGCTTAATGCCATGTATTTAGCATGAAGAGGGGGATTGTATAAAGGGAGAGGAGGAATGTGTTCTTTGAAAGAACTTTAGATACTAAGAAAAGACGATATCAACATCCCACATGCCCCAAAAATTACAATCAAATCTCCAGGGTGGCACTCATTGTGTACAACTGTGGGAATGACTTATACTCATCAGTCATAACATTTAAACCACCTGCTTAATATTGTGTCCTTCAAGACCACTCTGACCCATTGATGCCTCTAAAGATGGATCCAGCACCAAGATGTTAGCCGCAAATTCTGAAAGTTCTACAATTTGTGAGCTGTAGCCTCCATGGATTGGATTTGTTTTTCCAGCACATCCCACAGCTATCTAAAGAGGTTAAAAATGTTTAGGCTGAGGAAACATCTTGAACACTGAGTTGTTCCTCAAACCATTTCTGAGCAATTTTTGCAAGGCATTATTCTGCTGAAGAGGCCATTGCCATTAGGGAATACCAATAACTATACAATGCTTAGGTAGGTGAGATTCTGTGGTCATTGGCCCCATACACAGCAAGGTGTGATGTCCTATGATTTCTGACCATTTGCATCATAGCCACTTTTCAATTATTTTGTACTAGAAGAGTTCTTTTGTATGATCGGAGCAGGCGAGCCAGCCTTTACTCTCCGCACACATCTATAAGCTTTAGGTGCCCATGACCGTGTCATCAGTTCATCGGTTATCCTTCCTTGGACCACGCTTGGTATGTATTAACCACTGCTTAAAGGAAATACCCCACAAGACTTGTCGTTTTGGAGATGTGCTGACCCAGTCATCTACACCAGACCCACCAACAGGTCTTGTTTTCAGGATATCCCACTGAATGCACTGACAATAATTAAATCACCTGTGCAATGTTAAGGAGAGCCAGAAAACATGACCTGTTGTTGGGCCTTGAGGACTGGAGTTGGGGACTTCTGGTCTACACATCACAACTAAGCCTTTGTCGGCGACGCTCAGATAAGTACTCTTGCCCATTTTTCTTGCTTCCGACATATCGCCTAAGAACTCACCGTTCACGTGATGTCTAAAATATTCCAACCCCATTGTCACCAGATAATCAACGTTACTTACTTGACCTGCTTTCAATGTAATGGCTGATCAGGGTATACATAGATGGACTGGGGAAGAGTGATAGCTTTTATTACTTGTGACACCAGCCAAAAATATAACCAAGTTTCACGACCTGCCATTGTCGAGACACTCATGCCACCACTTTTGCAAATGACAATAGTTTCCCTTGGTAAAGGAGATGACCGCTTTGGACAACCCTTTTTTTTTCTAGGTGGCTCCTGTGATCAGGGCTGTGGAGTCGGCAAGCCAAAGCCCCGACTCCGACTCCTCAATTTCCCAAACCTCCGACTCCTGACTCGCTCATACACGGCGCATGTTTAAGTGATAACTTTACTGGAGTAAAATAGTAACATCAAGCTTTTTATCACCTTATGATACAATAATCAAGCTATTTAGGTAGAACAGACACTGACAAGCAAAATGGTAACAATGTTTTGATCTTTTGAACACTTGTAGGTGGGATGAAGAAAAAGCTGTACTTGTATCCAAGTCCAGTCTGCACCAACATTGGGAATGTGTAGAAGAGACCTGGGATCAGATTTTGGTCAAGATATGCTTCAATCTGATCCAGAGCCCAGAAGGATTCAGGCAGTATTGGAAACCAAAGGTGGATTTCCCAAATGCTAACAAAATAATACAAATTAACAGTTTAGGAGCAAAACAGTAACAATGCAGTTACAGGAAAGAATCTGCAGAACTAAGCAGATGCTAAATACTTGCAAGTCACATTTATGTATAAGATAGGTAAGATGACTGTATATAAAATTGCAGTAGTTTCATGTACAAATCTGTAGTGGATGGTGAGATATGGAGCCTGAAAGCCACAAGTTCAAAACATTGTTACCCTTTTGCTTGTCAGTGTAAAATATATTTATTGGATATGACTTTAGGACACAAAAAAATTGTAAATATGCAAAACACTGCAGGAACATTTGTGGAGTCTTTGAATTTGTTCTGAGAAATAGTATCGCCTCCAACAGATCCTGCATACATAACCTCACATCTGATCTCATTATTTCCAGGCTAGAGAACGGCCTCTCTACACTAACTTGGGGGCAAAGTGGTGACCACAGGGGCAGCATCTCTAACAATGTCAGGGTATAAAGGAATTGCCTCAGCCACAGTCCGTTTTGATGAATAGTTGAACTCTTCTACTTCTTTGAAAGCAGGTGAAAAATTTTGCTGAAATCTGTTTCCTATGGGAGCGGAATCTTTTTCCCTGGGGCAGCGCTTTGCCTGCTCCATGTCATCAATTACACTTCTCGTGTGAGAAGGCTGAAGATATGGGAGCAGTAGCACTGGCCGGACCCAATTCCTTGGGCTCTTTGCATTGCATTGAACTAACTGGACCACCTTATTAGATATTTTGGGAGTCGGTCGGTCCATTTTAATGACTCCGACTCCTGCAAAATAGGCTCCGACTCCGACTCCACAGCCCTGCTTGTGACACAACGCTGATTAGAAGGTGCAGGGACCAGCTGTAATCTGTGGAGCACTAGGTAGCAGATGTTTATTTTTCCCCACTGCAGCACCAAAGGGAACCTGTAAATCAGTTTTAAGAAGTGGATAATCCTTATAGTGTGAAGTCATTTCCATGCTTTCTAACAATAAGAAAAACCTGTAATCAAAAACCCTACCGCTTTCAATAGATAAGCCATTTTACCAACTTAAAGGTTTACATATCTCTGAGCGATATTACCAAAGCACCAATGGGATGCGAATTACAGTCCTACTGGTTTCCATTTTGAAGCAACACCAGTACCACGCTAACCGAAATTCAGAATCGGAGATCAATTACATCACTGGCACCTTCATTCTACCTTCTCCATTTTGTTCGTTTAGTTGCGTCTGCCCTGGATGACTTTCTTCCTTTCACCCTTTGGCTATGGTCACATGGCTTAAAATGGGATGTATTTTGTGCAGTACTGTGCGAAATACAGGGCGAGATACGTCCCAGTCATTACAGTAATCCACAGTTCTCATAGAGAATACGCCGCGGGGGGAGATAAGGGACATGTCAATTATTCACGATATATACGTGCCGAGAATAATGAATGTCTATGATGCCGGCGAGCTGCCGGCCCTCCCGCCCCGCCCCTGAGCACATGGCGTGATTGCGGGCGAAATACGTCCCGCAATTACTGCCGTGTGAACATGGCCTTAAACTTAACGTGGATTCGTCACCAATGCACAGTCAACCTCTACTACAAGCCGCAGAATTCCCTATTCTTCTATCCCATACTTGGGGCGAGGAACTAGTTAGAAGGTAGAGATGTAAGTGGAGATTGACCTCCGGTGCAGACAGTCACTGCTGTAGCCAAATGGTTATTGGAGTAGTGAGCGCTGACACAATGGCGGAAATAGAGACCGAGAGGTGGAGAAAAAGGAATAACACCTCAACATTAAAGGGTTTGTCTCACTACAAAGAATAGCTTTCAAAATGTAGGGAACACTAAATGAAGACATTTTCCAAATATATTGCTTTGTTCATCTTTTTTTGTTAAGGAGCTACAAATGATTTTATCACCTTTCTGGCTCTATTTGGTTCCTCCAGTGACCGACCTGTGTACTCTTTTCTCCCCTGCTGTTTGTTCTATGTGATAGCAAGGAGTGACATCATCACACAGGTCCTTGCAGCCAGAGTGAGAGCTTGTGTGTTATCTGAACTTTCAGACAAAAGCCAGTAATTACTGCTGTTTACTTTAGAAAAATCTCTTGCAAGCAGTTTCAGAGAAGCTTCTGAGTTAATCTAAACTAATTAGCAGACTAAAAACACCGAGGTGAATACATGGAGTAAATGCACTGATCTCGTATGCTAATTACAGACAGTCTGACCAGGAAGTGACAGGATGCATCTATGAAACGCTTAGGGGAGACAACCCCTTTAATGGTGATTGATGGACTCAAAAAAGAAAGAAGAAAAAAGGCTTTTTGGCAGCGTCTTTACTCACGACATCCAACTGCACAATTTGTAGCAGGATCATTATTGAAATTTTGAGTCGTATTAATGGGGGTTCTCCACTTTTGGATAATTTCTTTTTTATTAGAAATGTGAGTTTGGGCCGAGCTGAACGGCAAACCCTATTAAAGTCAATGTCAATGGGCTCGGCTCTGGTTCGGAGAAAACGTAAAGTTCGTGCTGAACTAACCATTTCCAAATAGTTCGGCTCAACACTACTCTGCACCTCTAGTACACTTAGGGCCAGTTCACACGGCTTATTCCAGCCGTAATTGCGTTAAGGATTTTGCCCGCAATTACGGCTTGAATAAGGGGTGGGGGCCCTGCCTGCCGGCCCCATAGACTTTTATTATCCACGGCGCGTATCCCGCCGGGATAATGAACATGTCACTTTCTCCCCGCCCGGCGGATTCACTGAGCGGATAGGAGAGTCGGAATCCACAGTTCTCTATGAGAACTGTGGATTACCGTAATGGTTGGTACGGATTCCAGCCATATTGGAGCGCAGTACGGCGCGTAATACGGCTGAAATCCGTCCCTGCAATAAGCCGTGTGAACGGCCCTTTAGCTGAGCCGACCATGCATGTCATACCAATGGGGAGAGAAGAGAAAGCTGCTGCCACACACACAATAGCGCAGTATTATCTCTAGGGAAAAGGTCAACATCCCCAGTCCTTCTCTCCCTCAATATCAACGTTTGGGAAGACCCCAATGCCCATTAAGCAGTAGGCTGGTCCTGACAAAATCGGTCACATTTGTTCTAATTTGTAAGGACCATGTTTTTTTTTTTTTATCAAGAATGCCCTCACATAACCAGGAACAACTCCACCAAATGAAACCAAGGGTCCTCCGAACTAGGAACTCTCCAAAATGGACATCTTCACCTAACAGTATATCCGTTCTTCCAAGTAGGAGCGATCTTGGCCAATCCAAAATATCCAAAATGTCTTGTTGGTCAAGAAAGCTCTTCCATAACCTGAAAAATAGGTTCCTAGAACATGTTCTTCATATCCTGCTCTGTTATGTCTTCTTTTACCCAGAACTCCTTGGGTTATCTGGAATATCTACCAGCACCTAAAAGCCACCAAGGTATCTGTTCAAGTGGCCGTTTACATGGCGTTATTTGCTTACGTTCAATGTATCAAGGAAAAAAGTACCCATACGGCAATGTAGTCGCTGCAGCTCCATAGAGATTAAAGGGACACCTCCATCAGAAAGTAGGTTTTTGTTAAAACCAATATTTTTAGAATTTTTAGCAGTTTTTTTTATTTCAGCAATTCTATGCCACTAAAAATTCCATATAAAATCTTGTTCTTTTTAGCATTGGGAAAAAAAATCTTGAATGGGGGGCAGATATCTACTAAGTTGTGGCTTTCTCTTTGCGTGTAATTAAAATAGAGGTAATGACAATGTTTTTGAGAAAAAATAAGATTAGGGCATAAACATCATCAGGTAACCCTAAAGACAACCCCTGCCGTACTCTTCCTGCGGGCATCAAATATAAGCAGAAGCCGAGAGCATACTCCTTTTGCGGGCTATGTCTACGCAGAAGCCTCCGATACTCCTTCTGCCCTGCGGGCATAAAAGTCATACAGAGAAGGGCACATACTCCTTAACGGGGCATCATGTTTTCGCGAAGCCTGCCGCATACTCCCCCCTGGGGCACATGTCATGCAGCAGAAGCATGACAGCATACTCCTTTCCCCTGTCTGCGGGAAAAAATGTATACGCAGAAGCTCCCCAGCTTACCCCTTCCCCTGCGGGCATTTGTCTACAGCAGAACCTCCCAGCATCCCCTTCCCTGGCTGGGGCTCATGTATACGCAGAAGCCTCCACGTACTCCTTCCCTGCGGGATCATGTATAAGCAGAAACCCCCCGGACTTTCCTGCGGGCATATTCATACACGAAGCCTGCCCAGAATATTTCCCTGGGGCTGTGTTTTAAAGCAAAAACCGCCAGCATACCCTTCCCTGCGGGCATGATGTCATACAGCAGAAGCCTGCCAGATCCCTCCTCCCCTGTCGGTTGATGTCATAAGCAGAAGCCCCCAGCATACCTTCCCTGCCCTGGGGGATCATGTCAACACAGAGCCTGCCAGCTACCCCTTATGCGGACATATGTCATACGCAGGCTTCCCGCATCATTTTCCCTCCCCGGGGCATCATGTGATACAGCAAAAGCGCCAGCATACCCCCTTCCCTGCGGGCATAGTCTCAGCAAAAGCCTGCCGCATTACCCTTCCCCCTGGCTGCGGGCATAAAAGCATACGGGCGAAGCCTCCAGTTATCCTTCCCTGCGGGCTCATGTCTCAGCAGAAGCCTGCCAGCATACTTTTCCCCTCCCCCTGGGGAATAAGTCTACGCAAAACCCTGCCAGCATACTTTCCCCTGGGGCATTTAGTTTTTACAGCGGGCCTCCCGCATACCCCTTCCTGCGGGCATCTGTATACAGCAGAAGCCTGCCAGAATACCCCTTTCCCCCTGCGGCATCATGTCATAAAGCAGAGGCCTGCCAGCATACTCCTTCCCCCTTGGGGCATCATGTCAACAGTGAACCCTGCCGCATACCCTTTCCCTGGGGGATCATGTCATACAGTAGAAGCCTCCCGCATGCCCCCTTCCCCTGTGGGATCATGTCATACAGCAAAAGTGCCAGCATATCCCCCCCTTTCCCTGGGGATCATTATAGCAGAACTGCCAGATACTCCTTCTCTCCCCTGGGGGGGGCTCATGTCATACAGCAGGTCCCTCCCAGCATACTCCTTCCCTGCCGGCAATTCATCGCAGAAGCCTGCCGATACTCCTTCCCTGGGGATCTGTAACGCGAACCCTGCCAGCATACTTCTTCCTGGGGGCTCTGGGTACAGAAGAAGTCTGCCGCATATCCTTCCCTGTGGGTTCATGTATACAGCAGACCCTGCCGATACTCCTTCCCTCCCCTGCGGGCCTCAGTAATCACAGAAGCCTCCCGCGCACCCCTTCCCCTGCGGGCATCATGTCATACAGCAGAGCCCTGCCAGCATTTTTTCCCTGTGGATCATGCCATACAGAGAAGTTTGCCGATACCCCTTTCCCCTGGGGGGTCATGTAATACATCAGAACCCTGCAGCGCACCCTTTCCCCTGAGGCATCATGTCATACAGCAGAAGCCTGCCAGATATTCTTCCTGTGAGCATATGCCATACAGCAGAAGTTTGCCAGCAACTTTTCCCCTTGGGGGCATCTGTAATACATCAAAAAGCCTGCCAGCCCCACTCTTCCGCCCTGCGGGAATCATGTTACAGCAGAAGCCTGCCGGGCTTTACCCTTTCCCCTGCCCGGGCTCATGTAACAGAAAAACCCTGCCAGAAATTCCTTCCCTGCAGGCTCAGTCAAAAAGCAGAAGCCTCCCGCTACCCTTCCCGTGGGATCTGTTACGTAGAAGCTGCCGCATCTCCTTCCCTGTGGGCTTTCAGTCATACGTGGGGCCCTCCCAGCGGCCCCCCCCCTGTGGGCATCATGTATACAGCAGAAGCTGCCGCTACTCCTTCCTTCCTGGGGGCATCAGCCCACAGAGAAGCCGCCAGCATACCCTTCTTGCCCTGCGGGCTCTGTCATCAGCAGGTCCCGCAAATACCCCTTTCCCCTGCCGGCACCATGTCAACAGCAAAAGCCTGCCAGATACCCCTTTCCCTGCGGGCATCATGTCATACAGCAGAACCCTGCAGCATATTTTCCCCTGTGGGTCATGGGATACGAAAAGTCTGCCAGCATATTTTCCCCTTGTGGGCATCATGTATAAGCAGAAGCCTGCCAGCATACTCCTCCCCTGCCTAAGGCATCATGAATACATCAGAAGCTCCCAGCATACTTTTTCCCCTTGGGGATAATGCCATACGCAAAAGTTTCCCAGATACTCCTTTCCCCTGGGGCCCCTGAAAATACATCAGAAGCCTGCCAGCGACCCCTTTGCGGCTCAGTCTACAGCAAAAGCCTGCCAGCATTTTTTCTTCCCTGTGGATCTTGCCATACAGCAAAAGTTTCCCCAGATACTCCCTTCCCTGTGGGATCATGTAATAATCGAAGCCTGCCGCGACTCCTTCCTGCCCTGCGGGAAATTTGTCATACGCAGAAGCTCCCGCAAACCCCTTTCCCCTGCCCTGCAGGCACCATTTTCTACAGCAGAACCCTTCCAGCCCCCCCCTTTCCCCTGCCCTCGGGTTATGTATTCAGCAAAACCCTGCCAGCATACTCCTTCCCGGCGGGCATCATGTCTACAGAGAGCCTGCAGCATACCCCCTTCCCTCCCCTGCGGGCATCAGTCATACAGAAAAGCCTGCCAGCATACCCCTTCCCCGGCCCTGTGGGCTCATGTCATACAGAGAAGTGCCAGCAACCCCTTTCCCTGCCCTGCGGGTCGGGTCATGCAGCAAAAGCCTGCCAGATGCCCCTTTCCCCTGCTCTGTGGGATCATGTCATACGCAAAGCCTGCCAGTATCCTTCCTGGGGATCATGTCATAAGCGAACCCGCCAGCATACCCCTTCCCCGGGCTCTGTCAAAAGCAAAAACCCTGCCAGCATACTCCCCCTGGGGCATTGTTGCAGAGAAGCTGCAGCATTCCTTCCCTGGGGCACCCTGCATAAGCGAAGCCTGCGCTTTTACTCCTCCTTTCGGAACTATGTATACGCAGAAGTTGCCAGCAACCCCTTTCCCCTGCCCTGCGGGCTCATGGATAAGCAGAAGCTGCCAGCTATCCTTCCCTGGGGCATATGTCATACAGCAAAAGCTCCCAGCATACTTCCTTCCCCTGGCTGCGGGCATAAGTCATACAGCAGAACCCCTGTAGTCCTTCCCCTGCGGGCATTTTAAATACAGCAGAACCTGCAGCATACTCCTTCCTGGCCGCGGGCATCTGGATACGCAAAAGCCTCCCCAGATATCCTTCCTGCGGGCTAGTCATACAGAAAACCCTGCCGCATACCCCCCCTCGGGCTCAAGTTTACAGCAGAAGCCTGCCAGCATACCCTTTCCCCCTGCGGGCATCATGTCTTACAGCGAAGCTGCGCTTACCCCTTCCCTGGGGATCTGTCATACAGCAGAACCCTTCCCAGTACTCCTTTCCCCTGGGGCATCATGTCATACGCAAAACCTGCCAGCTATTCTTCCTGGGGGCATCATGGGATACAGAAGAAGTTGCCAAAACTCCTTCCCTGGGGGGGATCATTCATACAGCAAAAAGCCGCCAGCATACTCCCCCCCCTGCCTGCGGGCAGTCTTACAGCAGAACCCTGCCAGCTTTACCCCTTTCCCCTGCCCTGGGGCACCATGTCATACAGCAGAAGCCTTCCGGGCATACCCTTCCCTGCCCTGCGGGCATCATGTCATACAGCAAACCCTGCCAGCATACCCCTTCCCCGGGGGGCATCTGTCATACAAAAAGTGCCAGCAAAACCCTTTCCCCTGCCCTTGGGCATTGGCATACAGCAGAAGCCTCCCAGCATACCCCTTTCCCCTCCCTGCGGGCATTGTATCAGCGAAGTGCCAGCATCCCCTTCCCTGCCTGCGGGTCATGTCATACAGCAGCCTGCCAGCATACCCCTTTCCCTGCCTGTGGGCATATGTCTACAGCAGAAGTGCCGCTATCCTTCCCCTCCCCTGGGGATCGGTCATGCAGCAGAAGCCTGCCAGCATATCCTTCCCCCCCTGTGGGCTTTGTCATCCCAGAAACCCTCCCAGCATACCCTTTCCTGCCCTGTGGGCATCAGTCATCGCAGAAGCCTGCCAGCATACCCCTTTCCCTCCCTGCGGGCATCAGGTCATGCAGCAAAAGCCTCCCAGCATATCCTTCCGCCCTGGGGGCTATGGCATCAGCAGAAGACCCCCAAATTCCTTTCCCCTGGGGGAAAATTTCATACAGCAAAAGCCTCCCCAGATACCCCTTCCCTGCCTGCGGGATCATGTCATACAGTAAAAGCGGCCAGTTTTCCTTCCCAGCCCTGCGGGCATCATGTCATACAGCAGAAGCCTGCCAGCATACTCCTTGCCCTCGGGCTATTTTCATGAGCAGAAGCCTGCCAGCATATCCTTCCCCTGGGGGCACCATGTCTACAGCAGACCCTGCCCCATACTCCTTCTCTGTGGGATATGTCTACAGCAGAAGCTGCCGCATACCCCTTCCCTGGGGCTCATTCTAAGCAAAAGCCGCCGATACCCCTTCCTGCGGGCAGTCATACAGCAGAAGCCTCCCAGTATAATCCTTCCCTGCCCTGTAGGCATCATGTCTTCAGCAGAACCCTGCCAGGATACCCCTTCCCTGCCTGCGGGCATCATGCATGCAGCGAAGGCTCCCCGCGCCCCCTTCCCTGCGGGCTTTCAGGTCATAAAAGACAAGCCTGCCAGCATACTCCTTCCCCTCCCCTGTAGGATCTGTCTCAGCAGAACCCTGAAAGCATACCCCCTTCCCTGCCGTGCGGGATCATGTATGCAGCAGAAGCTACCAGCGCACTCCTTCCCGCGGGCATCTGTCTACAGCAAAACCCTCCCAGCATACTCCTTCCCTGGGGCATCTGTCATACAGCAGAAGCCTGAGCTTTACTCCTTCCCTGGGGCATTGTCATCAGTAGAACCCTGCCAGCATACCCCTTTCCCTGCCCTGCGGGCATCATGTCATACAGCAGAAGTCTGCCAGCATACTCCTTCCTTGGGGCATCTGTCATAAGCAGAACCCCTGCCAGATACCTTTCCCCTCGGGGCATCATTAAAAGTAGAAGCCTGCCAGCTTTACCCTTCCCTCCCCTGCGGGCATCATGTATACAGAAAAGTCTCCCAGATATTTTCCCCTCCCCTGCGGGCATCATGTTTTCAGCGAAGCTGCCAGATACCCCTTTCCCCTGTGGCACATTCAGAAGCGGGCCTGCCAGCATATTCCTTTCCTGCGCTGCGGGCATCATGACTGTCACGGGGATCGCGGGCTCCGCTGGCCCCCGTGACCGTCACCCTGCTCGCAAGGGGTCCGGCGCGGCGGCTGCCCGCGACCATCCCTCTGCTGTCCCGGCCCCGGCGCCGTGTCCCTTACCCGTCTGTGCTCCTGTGAACGCCGCCCTGCTGTGACCGCTGCTCTAGGCGCGCGCGCGCCGACTTCTTTAAATTTAAAGGGCCAGCGTCCCGATAATTGGTCTGTCGGGCGCTGGTTCTATTTAAGGTATCCGCCCCCAGCACTTCCTGCCAGTCTGTTGGTGTGTTTTTGGTGCGTTTAGAGAGTATTGGAGTTCAGTCTTGATTACCCGTTGTACCAGCCCGCTTGCTTACTTTTCCCTGACCTTGCCTTTTTCCCCGCCCTGCCGTCGCCTTCTCTGACTCCGAACTCGGCCCCCCGCTGATCCTGCGTCCCCGACTACGCCTCTGGATTACGTTTCTGTACCTCGCTGTACCCGGCCCGCCATCGCAAGCAAGTCACGTCAGGGGTAACAAAACCTGGTAGCCTCAGGGCCGCAGCAAGTCCATCCGCTTTGCGGCGGGCTCTGGTGAAAACCGGGGGCTACTTAGATTCCGTTCCCTGGCATGGCTTAGCTATCATCGCTTGCGTTGGCCCAGTGGATCCCCTCCCCCGTTACAGTACAGACTGGCCGGAAGTGGATTCCGCCAGGGTACCTCTGCCTGATCTCCGGGACGTCACTACAGCTGTCGTCCAGCAGAGCCAATGCATCGACCAGCTAGCGGCCATGCTGCAGAACCTTGCAACCCGTCTGCCTCCACCGGCTGCCGCCTCTGCATCCATTGCTCCGGCATCCATTGCTCTACCTTCTCCGGCTTCGGGACCCTCTCTGCATCTGCCACTTCCCTCTCGCTACGATGGAGACCCCAAGAAGTGTCGAGGGTTCATCAGCCAGTGCTCCATCCACCTCGAGATGATGGGGCACCAATTCCCTACAGAGCGAGCCAAGGTGGCCTTCATAATCAGCCTCTTGTCTGGAGAAGCCTTGGCTTGGGCTACGCCACTATGGGATCGAGGGGATCCTCTGACGGCGGACCTCCAAACCTTCCTCTGGGGGTTCCGCACCGTCTTTGAGGAACCAGGCCGTACTTCCTCGGCTGCCGCAACGCTGCTCCGGTTTCATCAGGGCGACACCACAGTCGGTCAGTATTCGGTGCAGTTTCACACTCTCGCTTTGGAGCTGGACTGGAATAACGAAGCGTTGGTGGCGACATTTTGGCAAGGCCTCTCGGGCGAATCAAGGATGAGTCATCGCTCGGGACTACCAGCTGCTCTGGTTGTCCTACTCGTTTTAGCCACCCGAGTGGATTTTGGCTTCGCCGATTGGCTACTAGAGCTCCACCTTCATCGGGAACCGTCCGTCCACGCCGTTTCCCCCGTTTGGCTCCAATGTTCCAGCGGTCACCTCTTCCTCCTCCGATGGTCTCTGAGGAAGAACCTATGCAGGTCGAGAGAGCCCACCTGTCCCAGGAGGAACGTTCTCAGCGTCGTCTGAAGCAGCTGTGCTTCTATTGTGGGCGGTTTTTGGCCCTTTTTTCATTGGGGACTGCCCGGTGCGCCCGGGAAACTTCCGCACCTAGGGCTCGTAGGAGTGGCGACCCTAGGTGTCAGAACGGCCTCTCCCCATCTGACCATGCCTGTATTTATTGGTGCTTCTCCGGACAGCACCTTTCAGGCCATCGCCTTTATTGACTCTGGATCGGCCGGAAACTTCATAAGCCACGAACTTGTGACCAGGTTTCGTTCCCTGTGATTCCGTTGCAGAAACCAAATGTTCGTCTCCTCGGTCAGTGGCGAATGCCTTAAGGCGCTATCCGCTTCCGTTACGGCCCCCTCTTCTTGCATTGGGGGCCCTTCACAAGGAAAGCTGCAACTTCTTGTCCTGCCCTGGTCCTCCTCGGAAATCCTTCTGGGCCTCCCATGGCTGCAGGATCATACCCCGACCTTGGATTGGAGCACAGGTAAAAGTCTTGCGTTGGGGTTCCGCGTGTCTCTCCCGTTGCCTGTCTAAACCGCGACTCGCTCCTCAGGTTGTCTCCCTGAAGTCTGCCAAGCCTCCTCCAGGTCTACCTATGCCATATTGAGACTTTGCTGATGTCTTTTCGGAGAGACAGGCCGAACGCTTCCTCCACACCCGGCCTTCTGACTGTCCCATTGTCCTGCAACCTGGCTGTACTCCTCCCAGAGGCCGGGTTTCCCCTCGCTCCGTCCCGGAGACTAAGGCGATGTCTGAGTACATCAAGGAAAACCTCCGCAAAGGATTAACCCGTAAGCCCTTTCGTCTCCGGCAGGACCCGGGCTTCTTCTTCGTGGAGAAAAAAGACGGGTCTCTCCTGCCCTGTTTTCGACTATCGAGGCTTGAATAAAATTACCATAATAACCGCTCCCCTTTGCCCTTGATCTCTGAACTCTTTGACCCTGCGTGGGGCGAAATTTTTTCCAAACTGGATCTACGCGGGCCTACAATTTAATCCGCATAGGGAAGGCGATGAATGGAAAACGGCATTTAATACGGGGGGGAACGGCCATATCGAGTATTGGGTTATGCCTCTCGGTCTCTGCAACCCCCCGGCCGTATCTCAGAACTTTGTCAATGAGATCTGTCGGGACCTACACTATGTCTGTGTGACGTCTACTTGGACGATATTTCATCTTCTCCCGGGATCTCGAGACTCATCGCCACAATGTCCGCCAGGTCCTCAGGCGACTCGCACTCATCACCCTTTTTGCCAAACCCGAGAGTCCCTCTTCGAACGTGCCAACTTACCCTTCTTAGGGTAATCGTCTCAGATAAGGGTCTCCGGATGGACCTTCCAAACTTTCTGCGGTGATGCAGTGGCCCCCAACCGGTGGGCCTTCGGGCCATTCAAGTTTTGGGGGATTTGCCAACTATTATAGACAATTTACCCCCCACTTCTTCCCACTCGTTGGCCCCCTTGTTGGCCCTAACGGGAAAGAACGCCAATCCCAATCTGGCCCCAGAGGCCCAAGAAGCCTTCAACCGGCTCAAGGCTGCATTTGCATCGGCTCCGGTCCTGTCTCGCCCAGACCCTAACCGCCCTTTTATTCTGGAAGTGGATGCTTCTTCTGTTGGTGCTGTCCTCCTGCAGAAATCCTCCTCTGGAAAACTACATACCTGTGGTTTTTTCTCCCAAGACATTTTCTCCTGCCCAGAAGAACTATACCATAGGTGATCGTGAATTACTAGCCATAAAGCTGGCTCTAGAAGAATGGCGTCATCTGCTGGAGGGGGCTCACCACCCTATTGACATTTTCACAGACCACAAGAACCTCCTGTATCTTCAGTCGGCTCAACGCCTGAAACCCCCGGGAAGCCAGGTGGTCACTATTCCCTTTTCCCGTTTGACTTCCGCCTACATTTTTCCCGGGCCCGGCCGAGAAAAACATCAGAGCTGTGCTCTATCTCGCTCTTCGGATATGGTGGGTTTTGAGCCTCCTCCCCAGCACATTGTCCCCCCCAGAGCGGCTCGTCACGGCTGCCCCGGTGGACCTCCAACACCTACCCCCCGGGAAGATGTATGTGTGGCCTGCCTTGTGCCCTAGAATCCTGAAGTTGGGACACTCTTCTCGTACGGCTGGGCACCCAGGAGTCCATAGGTCGCTACAATTGGTCTCCCGATATTAAATGGTGGCCTACTCTTGCTCAGGTTCAGGGACTTTGTTCTAGCCTGCACCTCCTGTGCCCGTAATAAGGTTCCTCGCCTCAAACCGCGGGCCTTCTTCAGCCCTCCCTGTGCCGGAAAAACCCTGGACCCCTGTAGCCATGTAACTTCGCTTTCTGATCTCCCGCTGCATCTGGAAACACGGTCATCTGGGTTGTAACCGACCGTTTTTCCAAGATGGCCCACATTATCCCACTGCCTGGGTTGCCCTCTGCCCCCCAGCTGGCCCAACATTTTTTCAGTCACGTTTTCCGTCTGCACGGTCTCCCTTTACATATTGTTTCTGACAGGGGGAGTCCAGTTTATTTGCTAAGTTTTTGGGGGCTTTGTGTGCTCAATTGCAGGTTCAACTAGACTTCTCTTTCCCCATACCACCCCCCGACTAATGGGCAGGTAGAAAGGGTGAACCAGGGGTTTTGGACACCTTACCTGAGGGATTTTGTCCGCCATCAAGATAACTGGTCTGATCTTCTTCCCTGGGCGTTTTCTTATAACTCTTTAGATTCGGGATCCGCGGGAGCCTCCCCCTTTTTTGTCGTGTTTGGGTTACATCCCCCCCCCCCACTCCCCCTGGCCACCTCGTGTCATTTACCGGCTGTGGAAGCCCAAAATAAGGGACATTTAGGCTCTCTGGCACCTCACGCGACGGGCCCTGCTTCGGGCTTCTGCTCGCACCCCAAAACCCAGGCTGACAGGTACCTAGGCCCCCGCCCTATTTGAGCCGGGCGATAGGGTTTGGTTGTCCACCAAATATATACGCTTTAAGGTGCCTAGTTACAAGTTAGGGCCCGTTCGAGGTACTGCAACGACTTAACCCGGTGTCCTACAAGCTCCGCTTGCCTCCTACCCTGCGCATCCCGAACGCCTTCCATGTCTCTCTCCTCAAACCGGTGGTGCTGATCGCTTCTCCCGGGGGGCTGTCTCGCCTTCTCCTGTGGCCAACTCTGATAACATCTTTGGGTCAAGGAGGGGCTGCACAGAAGACAGTGAGGGGGAAGCGGTTCTTTCTCATTGACTGGAAGGGTTCGGGCCGGGGGAGCGGTTGTGGGGAAACCGGAGGCCAACCTGTCGCCTGACCTTCTCTCTAGGTTTCAAAAAAAGAGGTGGAGACCTAAGAGGGGGGGGGGGGGGTACTTTCACGGGGGTCGCGGGCTCCGCTGCCCCCGCGACCGTCGCCCTGCTCGAAGGGGGTCCGGCGCGGCGGCTGCGGCTGCCCGCGACCATCCCTCTGCTGTCCCGGCCCCGGCGCTGTGTCCCTTACCCGTCCGTGCTCCTGTGAACGCCGCTCCCGGTCGCCGTGGGCGTGACCGCTGCTCTAGGTGCGCGCGCGCCGACTTCTTTAAATTTAAAGGGCCAGCGTACCGATAATTGGTCTATTGTCGCGCGCTGGTTCTATTTAAGGTATCCGCCCCCAGCACGTCCTGCCAGTCTGTTGGTGTGTTTTTGGTGCGTTTAGAGAGTATTGGAGTTCAGTCTTGATTACCCGTGTACCAGTCCGCTTGCTTACGTTTCTGACCTTGCCTGATTTTCCCCCCTGCCCTGACCGTCTGCCCGTCTCGACTAACGAACCTCTGCTGCCTGCCCTGACCTCCTGCCTGTCCCCGACTATGCCTCTGGATTACGTTTTGTACCTCGCCCGTACCCCGGCCCGCCATCGCAAGCAAGTCACGTCAGGGGGGTAACGACCCGGTAGCCTCACGCCGCAGCAAGTCCATCCCGCTTTGCGGCGGGCTCTGGTAAAAAACGGGGGCTACTTAGATTCCGTTCCCTGGCGTGGCTTAGCTATCATCGCTTGCGTTGGCCCAGCGGATCCACTCCCCCGTTACAATGACATACAGCAGAAGCCTGCCAGCATACTCCTTCCCTGCCCTGCGGGCATCATGTCATACAGCAGAAGCCTGCCAGCATACTCCTTCCCTGCCCTGCGGGCATCATGTCATACAGCAGAAGCCTGCCAGCATACTCCTTCCCTGCGGGCATCATGTCATACAGCAGAAGCCTGCCAGCATACTCCTTCCCTGCGGGCATCATGTCATACAGCAGAAGCCTGCCAGCATACTCCTTCCCCTTTGGGGGTCATGTATTTCCAGAGCCTGCCGCATTTCTCCCTTCCCTGCCCCGGGGAAAATTCAAAAGCAAAGGCCCCCCCGCCCAGCATTTTAAAAAAATCCCTTCCCTGCCCGGGGTTGGGGGGGGGGGGGGTCTTGGGGGGGGGGGGGGTTGGGGCCGGGGGGGGGGGGGGGGGGGGGGGGGGGGGGGGGGGGGGGGGGGGGGGGGGGGGGGGGGGGGGGGGGGGGGGGGGGGGGGCCCGGGGGGGGGGCCGCATCTTCCCTTTCC
>JAODAL010055982.1:0-23584 GCA_025379985.1 Phyllomedusa bahiana | reverse complement strand
TCTTAATTTCCTCTATTTTTGTAGACCATTCTAGAAAAAATAGCTCGGGTGCTCCACTAAAAAAATGTCCATTGCTGTTTAAACTTCTGACAAATGATTATTGAGGTTTGGTGGGTTACAAAAATTTGCTGTTTTTTTTTATTGATATTTTCTACCTTTAAAATTATTTTACTTGGCAGACGAACTAATTTGGATCACAGAAAAATCTCTAGATGCTCTTTTCCCAATCACAGTTGACCTTGTAAATGGGTCCAGAGATAAAGATGGAGAAAAGGTTTTTTTTAGTCATGGCTACCTTTCCCTTAGTTTCACAAAAAGCCTTTGAATAAAATTTGAGACCTTTCGGTGCTTTGATATCATGCTTTTAACAAATCTCTTAATTTATGTTTGAAACCCAACGTATTTCAATTTTATAACTTGTTTTCCAGGTCTGCATATCTTTTCCCAAACAGTAAGGCCAGGAACACAAAAGGGCGACATGTATGAATTCAAATTGCTTTCCTTTTTTTTTATTTGGGGCCCGACACCAAAATTTCTAAATAGAAAATAAAAGGGTGTTAAATACGCCAGATTTTTTGGGGGCTTAAACATGGGGAAATTTAAATCCCAAAACCCTATGTAGGGGCAAAAAGAATGTAATGCCCCCAAAATTGGAGCCCTAAGCCAAAAGTAATACGCCAAAATCGCCCGTATTCTACACCCCCTTCTATATCTATCTAAACTTTTGTGCCCGGCGCCAAGTAAAAAAAAATTTAGGAAATTTGAATCCATATTTTTTGGGCCCCCCTTAATGTTTCAATCCCTCAGATTCTGAAAATTTCTGAGATTTTTGAACCCCGAAGTTTTTTGGCGCTTTACATAGACAAATTTCCCCCAAGTTTGGCGCTTTTCCCACTTATCCCCATAAAAATTTTTGGGCCCCGTTAAGCTCTATGAAAATGGCCAAAAATTTTTCTTTACTGTCGTTTTCTAACTCTTCTATATCAAATTTTAAAAACTGGAGTGCCGGCCCCAAGTTAAAAAAATAGCAGTCAAATTTTACAGTCGCCCTATAGATTTTATTGTTTTTAAATTTTAAAATCATCATTTTGAAAGTTGTCTCTTTACACATTTATGCCCATACAAACTTTGGCGCTTTAACATGGGCCTTTTAAATTTGCCCCAAAAAATTTTGTAGGGGCATAGAGTGTAATGAGCCGAACTTTGAGAAAGTTTGGCGCACAAAGCCTTTTTTAAAGCCCCAAAAAATCTGGGGTTGTGGGCCCAAGTAAAAAATATCGAATTCTTTACATGTCCCCCTAATCTTAGAGAGGTAGCCCTTTGTGTTCCTGAATAAAAATTACTGACAAGCAATCGGTATATTGGAAATTAAATTTTTCCTTTTCTTTTAAATAATGCGTATAAACTATTTTGGGAAACCCCTTTTTAAAAATACCTCTATTAAAAATGGGCTTATATTTATGCTATTATGAGGGCCAATTTTGCAAGGGCCCCCAAACCCTTTTAGAAATGGGGCCATTGGGCTTCCTCTTTCCCAAACCCTTGCATCTACTATTTTTTAAAGGTATGGGGGGAATATCAGAAAAAATATTTAAAAAACGAAAAATGGGGAAAAACTTATTTTAAAAAAGGGTTTACACAGCCATCTAAGTTTTTAAAAATCCCCGCCTTTTTCCTTCCTTTTCCCCGGGTCGGCAAAAACCTACCCAAAAAGTAGGAGGGCAAAAACCAGCCCCATATCAAGGGGTTTTGGTAATGTCCCCGAGTCCAGCTTTAAATGGTATAGAGTGAGAAATCTACTTTTGTCATTTTGTTAAAAGGGGAAATTTGGGGTTGTTTTGCATGACCCGGGGGGAGACAGAGGGTTAGTGAGGTGACACATGGGGCCCCCCCATTTTATGTATGTTGCTGTTGAAAAACAAAATTTAGTTGACCTAAGTGGGTTTGGGGGTAGATTTACCTTTCAATGGGCATGATTCTTTCTTTAAACTAAATTTACTTAATTTTGCTTATCAAATCTTTACTGAACGCCCCTAAAAAAAAAAAAAAAAACAAAGGGGTTTTTCAAAAAGTGGAAAATGTTTTATTTATAAATTTTTTTTCCAAAAGCAAAATAAAAAATTATGGGGGGAAAAGGGATGAATCCCGCCGGGGCCGGGCCGCGTTTTTTTTTCCCCCCGCCCCCCCCCCCCCCCCCCCCCCCCCCCTTTTTTTCCCTCCCCGGGGAAACTGGGGCCTTTAATTTTTTCGGGGACGGGGGCCCCGGCTTAACATAACATAAAAAATCCGCCCGACTGCCAGGGGTGTTAGGGCGAAGGGGCGGCGCTGCGTCTTTAGATTGGGCCCCCCCGGAGGTGTGCGATCATACATGCGGGGGAAAAAGTCCGCCCCGCCTCGCCAGTGCGTGGGGCACCCGTGGGGGGGGAGATGGGCGCTGTGCGGCCCGCGCCGAAGATTTTTGCCGTCCAGGAAGTGCCCCTTGGGGGAAGCGGGGAAAAAGGTTCCCTTTGAACCTCGTCAGTGTGTGTGGGGGCACAGTGCGGGACATGGGCGCAGTGCGGGGGACAGGGCCCCAGTGCGGGTCTTCCCCTGGAAAGGCGGGAAAGGGGCCCGAGAAATAAATTCCAAAAGTCGGTGGGGAAGTATAAATCCAAAATCGCCTTTAAAAAGGGGCCTTTTTTACATTCTCGGGGAAAAGAGCTAAAACCTAAAAAAAAAAAAAAATACATAAAACAAAAAACATTTTTCCAATATCCAAATTCAAAAAATTAGGATTTTTGGAAAGGGCCCGGGAAAAACGGTAATTCAAAATTCTGAAACCTATTCTCATTGGTCCCGGGAAACCCCCAAATCAGAATGGAGGCCCAATAAACCCAAATTAAAAAACCTAGGGGCCCGGGATTGACCAATCAAAATCCACGGGCGGGACTGTTCAAAATACAGAAAAAAGGCTAAAAACACCTAAATTGGCTTGAGAAAACCCGAGGCTTGGCATCTCACCAATAAATAATGGGATTTGACAAATTTCCCATTTAGTTTTGGGAAAAGGGTTTTGACCAATCGAATACGAGCGAAAAAACCCCAAATTTAGCCTATGGGGAAAGTTTTACCCCCAAATTCAAAAACCAAGGGGGGGAATAATTAAAAATTACAGTAAAAATGCGGAAAAGAGTGATGGGGGCTGAGCTAGCAGGGTCTTGGCTAGCTCGGGCCAATCAGGACCCCGAGTTTACTTCTCCCTTTATACCTATGGAGGGGAATGAGCGAACTAAAAATCTCGGCGCTCCCCCCCGCCCCCCCGGAAAGGGGGAAATTTTTTTAATCAAAAAATTATTTTTTTTTACAGTTTTAAAAATTCTCAGAAAAAGGCCCAAAAACACTTTTTGAAAAAAAAAGAAAGTTAAAAACCGAAAAAAACGCTTGGGTCCCCGAGACCGGCGCTACATAGGGAATTCCCAAGAGAGAATTGCCGGAAGACCCGTAATTCAAAATTTTTAAAGCTATTCTCATTGGGCGCCATAAACCCAAACCAATAGAAAAACGAAAAATTCCCAAATTTTATTTTCCCAGGAGGAGAATTTCCCCAAACAGAATTTGGAGCGGGCAGTGGCCCAAATTTTTCCCAAATGGAGAAAAATGGGGCCAATCATATTCAAAAGGGGGGGACAAATTAAAATTTTCAGTAAAAAAGGCAGAAACAGCTGATTGGTTGAAGCGCGGGGGGTTTTAGCATAGCCAATCAAGCGCCCACTGCTTTTTTCATAGGGTTCTATGGGGACTGAAATTTAAAAAAGGGGGCCGTAAAATTGGGGCCAATGGGAGGCGAGCCCCGCTTTCCCATGGGTTTTTGCTAATGCAATCTTGGGAAAAAAAGTGTTTCCATTGGGTGAAATCAAATGAATAAAACCCCACAGAAGTTGTTCCCATGTGGGTTTTTCCCAAAGAAAACTTTAAATGTGGCCCAACGAAAAAAAAAAAAAAGCCATAAAATCATGGTTTTTTTCTTAAATTTTTGTTAGCAAGGATCAATAGTAATTTTGGGGGGCAAACGAAAAAAAAGAAAAAGCATGATTTTTTTGGGTTTTCAAATCTTTTAAATTTTGTTAGCCCCCATATTAGTATTCCTTTTAAAAAACAATCGGGACAATTCTTATGGGTTTTTAAATTTTATTTTCCACCCTGTCACTTTTTTACCAGATTGCATTTGAAAACCAAAAGGGCGTCGCTCGCTTTTCCCCTTGGTCCCAAAAATTTCGGCGCCCCTTTTAAATTTCCGAATTTCCCCCTAAAAATTATGAAGGGAAAAAAGCTCGCCCCTCGATTGGCTAGCTGGACGAGGGGCCCCCCCTGCCTCAAAACAATCACTCGTTTTGCCCTTTTTTCTGTAATTTTTTTAACTGTCCCGCCTTTGAATAAGGGTTGGTCCATTTTTTTTCCCTAAAATAAATGGGCCCCTGTTCGCTCCTATTTGATTGGTCAAAAAAATTTTCCCCATAGGATATAAAGGGGGGCATTGTCCTCCAAAAATGATTGGGGTGGGTTTTTTGGCGACCAAAGGAAAAAAGCTTTACAAATTTTAATTACTGTATTTCCCAGCAAAATCTTCTATGGCAAAACCCATGTAGCACCCATCTCGGCGACGAACGCCCTTGTTTGGGGTTTTTTTGCTTAAATTTTTTAAAAAGTTTTCTGGGGCTTTATCTTGAGAATGTTTTTTCACTGTTAAAAAAAATAATTTGTTATTAATACTTCATTCCGCGCGGCGCTGGAGCGCCGGATTTGAGTGCGCTCATCCTTTCCCTAGATATAATGGGAGAAGTAGCTCCGCTTTTGATTGGGTGAGCTAGCCCAGACCCCCTAGCTCAAACCCCAATTTACCCCTTTTCAGCATTTTTTTAAATGTATTTTGAATTAATTTCCCCCCCTGGATTCCGATTGTTGAAACTTTCCCCCAAGGGTAGAAAGGGTGGGGGCTTTTTCTTTGTGTTTCTGATTTGGGCTAAACTTCCCCCAAGGGGGTGAATGGGACTTTTGGGGCGCTTTTCCCATTCTGATTGGCCCGAGAAAACCCCAAACCCCCCCTTATCTCAAACCCAAACAGCTCTTTTCAGCATTTTTACTGTATTTTTGAATTTTATCCCGCCCTGGATTTGGATTGGTTTTAAACTTCCCCATAGGCTAGAAATGGGACTTTGGTTTGCTCGGGATTCTTTATTTTTCAAAAATTCCCATAGCCTAGAAGGGGGCTTTTTTTTGCTTTCCCAAATTTTGTTGGGTTTAGATAGCCAAAACCCCTTTCTCAGCCAATCGTGTTTTTGCATTTTTACTTTTTTTTTAATTATCCCCCCCTGGGGTTCTGATTGGTTTTACATTCTCCCCTTTTGGTAGAAAAGGGACTTTTTCCTCCTATTCGTTGGCTGAGGGTAAACCGAGACCCCCTAGCTCAGCCAATCACTCTTTTCAGCATTTTTTTCTGTTTTTTTAAAAATCCCGCCGGGGGTTTTTATTGGTCAATTCTTTTTTCCCCTAGCTTTTTAATGGTTTACTGGGCGCCCGATTCTGATTGGCCGGTTTTTTGCCGACCAATGGGGGAATAGGTTTTTAGATTTTGAATTACTGTCTTTCCCCGGGAAATTTTCAATAAACTTTTAATTTGTTGAATTGCGCCTTTTAGATTTGGAAAAATATGTTTTTTTTTTTATGTGTATTTTTTAGTTGCAGCTCTCTTTTCTGGAAAACTGTTTTTCCCCCTTTATAAAAAGGGGAATTTTTTCCTATTCATACCCTGCTTTCACGGAGCGGAAACCCCAGATTTCTTTTTTTTTTTCGCGATTTTTTCGATCTGCTTCCTCCATGTTTTCCTTTCTTTTCTTCACTTGCCTCCGCCGGGCCCTTTTTGAAACCCGGTCCGTTGTCGGGGCGGAGCGCCGAATTCTGTCGCGATTTCCAACCGCTTCCCCCCATGTTGGATCCTGCTTTCCCCTTTCCCCCCGCCGGGGGATTTTTTGACCAAAAAAATTGGGCCCGCTTGTCGGGGATGGGGGAGGGGCCGCGAATTTTGGGGACCCGATGGAAAATTCTCGGGCTATACGAGGCGCCCCATCCCGAACCCCAACTCCCACACCGCGCCCACCGCGCCCCACTGCCCCCCCTCTGCCCGCCCCTTTAGGGGGCCGCGGCCAAAGTGGCAACGCTGGGTCCGACAGCGGGTTTTTGGGCGGGAGGGGGCAGTGTTTCCCAAAAACAGGGGTAAAGGGCCCCTTTTTTTAAAATGTCGCCCTTTGGGGTCCCACTTTTCAACCCCATCTCTTTTTTACTTTCTGGAAACTCTGAAAACTTTTATGGAACTGCAAAAGTTTGGGGGTCAAAAAAAAAATTTAGGGGATTTAAAGGGGTTTTTATCTTTTTCAGTTTTCGCCCGGGCTTAGCTGTTTTGTCTCTTACAGCTTTTAAAAAAAAGGGTGTCTCCCCCTCCCCGTAGGGGGTGTCTTCCTCCGGGGTGGGGTCTTCCTTCAAATGAAGACTGGTGACCCCTCACCCCTTTTTGTGTGAGCAGTGGAAGCAAGAGGATTTTCCCCAGCTTTGCAGACCTCTGCATTGGTCAGTTTTTCATTCTGCAGAGCTGGGTTTTTTTCCTCCACAACTCCTTGAAACCCGAACACCGCATTGGCTATAAACCTTTTTACATACGGTTTAACTTATGAAGCAAATGTGAGGAATGCCCCTTTGTTCTACCCTCTGTTACAGACAGGAGGTAGAAGGGGGCAGGGGGTTTTATAAGGGCTGTGATTTAGGGGGGGGGGGGGACAACAGCTAGAGGGCCCCATTAATGCCCAGTCCTTCCATAAGCTGGGGGATGAGCATAAGGCCCCAAACTTATTAAAATTTTTTAAATTTAAAAAGAATATGCACATTAATACGAGGGAAAGGGTTATGGGGGAAAGGACAAAGAATAAAAGTATGCCCCATAAAAATAAAAAATTTAGCTTAGTTTCCCTTTTAGGGGAGCTCCCCAAGATGCGTAAATGTGGGGAAAAGTTGGGGGTTTGGGAAATCCGCAAAAGTAAGGTGGATATGCCCATTGGTGAGGACGGGGGCACCCGGTAAAAATAGGGCGGAAGACCTTTACGGAGGGTGGCAAGTTTTCCTGAGGAATTTTTTTATTTTTAAGAAGGCAGGGGGCAGTTTGGTATTAGTATGCATTGGGGAAAAAGGGGGGTTTTTTTTTTAAAGGGGGAAAGGGGGAAAAATTGAAACTCCTTGGTGGCTTTAATTTTGGGGAAAACCCCCCGAATAAGGTGTGTAACCTTAGGGGCCTATAAAAGGAATTTAGCTTTGACCACATGGGAACCCACCTCATCCCCTGAGGAAAGCCAGTTAGCTGGTTAAAAAATGTTGGGGGGGGTCAGGGAGGGCATTTTAAAATTTTTGATTTTCTACCTTTTCACTGTGTTACCCCCTGCAAGGGTTTTCACAAGGGAAACCTTAAAATCTTCATTAAACCCTTTAAAATTTTGGGATGATTTTCCCAAATAAGATGTTTTGGTTTCCTTTTTGCAGTTAGAAAATCACTGTATATTAGGGTTTCCATGCTGATATAATAGGTGCTGTTTCACCAGATTTGATAATAGAAAAGGAGTTATTCTTTCACAATTAGAAAGGGATAAAGTTATGAGACAAATTGAGAGGTTAGAAATCAAGTTTTTTAAAAAGTGGGTTATAGAGGTTAAGTGTTGTGCATAATTTAAAAGTTAAGTTTAGGCTTTTATAGACTGAGAAATGATAGAGTTTAAGTTTGCCTATGGCAAAATAGTAAATATAGAGCATGTAGAGGAGCTCAGACAGCCTTTATTGCACAGACAGCAGCCAGCACAGAAAGCTGTTTCACTTTCATTCTCCACAGCTCAGAGGGGAGTAAGCACAGAGTGCAGATAGTCAATCACAGCACAGGGGGCGTGTCCCAAGCGGGACTGAACTAAATATCAGGCAGCCAATCACAGTAAAGGGGGCATGGCCAGACCCCCTAGGCTTCAGATTTAGCTCTAGACACGCACAGATTAGCTCATAGCTGCTATACTAAATGATTTAGGTAATGCAAACCAAATGCAAAAGTACTTATTTTTACTGTCCCCATCAATAAAGATATGATCTTTGTAGCAACAAAACTCCTTTAAGTGAAGAAAACGCATGATGATAGAGTATTAAAATATTAACTATTTGTAGAAATCTGGCTGAAAGTTATGTTAAAATGTTTTATTATTTTAAGTATGACGTAACATTCTGCTGACTAAGCTATAACATTCAGCATGCCATCTGTAATGTAAATGTAAGGTCACAATTTAATCACAACTGATGTATATTTATTTTATTAATTCTGTGTCAATAAAATAGTGTTTCAAAAAGATTTGTTTTAGCTTGGTGACAACTTATATGATCACCATTATAGTTTGTACAGCTGGCTTGTGTGCTATGAGCCAAATCTTCTAAGGGGTTCTGCACACTGGAATGCTGGATAAATCAGATGCACATGGAGGTATACTGTGGGCCTATAGTATGTTCATGCTTCCCACAGTGCCAACTCTTTAATGCAGCTCTGCCATTCATGCCTACCCCGGTGCCAACTCTTTATTGCAGCTCTGCCATTGTTAAGGGTGTTCTTACCATGTTTCACAGAGCCTGCTCTTCACAGCTAGCTTCATTCCTCCTTGTTAGACTGTAACAGGTTCTATAGCAGTTATTGGCATATCGGCTTTGCTATTCCTACCTGAGCCTGTTAGAGGGACACTGCTAACAGAAGGTTTTAAACAGTAGCACAGAAGGCTAAAGAGCTTTAAAGGGTTAAAGTTTGTAAGTAACATAGATAAGTAAGCTTTTGTGCTGCTAATAACACACAGCAAGGAGTGATATCACCATGATCGGCTAAGACTGCCAGAGCAGAGTGAGGTGGTTGGTAACCTAGGGAAGCTTGTGTATACAAATAGGAGAAAATAACTTTTCTAACTCTGAAAATAAGCTAAATCAGAAGAGCAATGTATTTGGTAATAGTCTTTACTTATCTTTGCCTATATTTTTCAAGCTAATCACTGTGGTGACCATAACCATTTAAAGGGGTTGTCCACTTTGTAATGTCTTTATAATATATTTACTTATTATATGTATAATAGGGAATTATCCATTTTTCTAATATACATGGTTTTAAAATTATACTCCTGTACCCCTTTTATACCAGAGTAGTAAGCCCCTATCTAGAAATAAAAAATGATATAGCCCATATTCTTGTCCATAGAAATGGCTACCATACAGTAACTGTGGCCAAAACAGGTGACCACCAAACATGTCATATGACCCTGGTATCCAGGTAACAGTAGTATAATAAGGATCAGAACTTCTCTAGTATTATGTCTGTCAGTGTCTGTGGAGAAGCCACTGCACATTCTGTCTCATCTCTGTCTTATCTTTCTGCTTATTATTTTTTCACTTAACTTTATTAACATGACATCAGCTAGAGAGACAGTAGTTATACAAGAAATATATATTATATATATGTAATATATTGTAATATTTTTATTATTATTATACCATTATTTGTAAGCAGTTACTTCTCATATGTCATGTAACCCTGCTGCTAACTAAATGTCATGTTTAGTTCATATAGTTACTCCATGGGAGCCATTACTATGGACAGGAATGTGTGTCGCTCTATTTTTTTTTAAATTTCTACATAGGAGCCCGATGCACTGATATATAAAAGGTACAGAAGCAGAGATGTAAGAACTTGTATATTAGAACATTGTAGGATTTCCTATGATATACATAATAAATAAAAACAAGCTAAAGTAGACAACCCCTTAAGGAATGGGCTGCAATAACAGACATAGCCCATGGAGTGGCATCTTTTTCCCTAGAAAGAAGAAAGCAAAGCTTTTTTAAAAATGTTTTGCATCCCTTTTAACAGCTCATATGAAAACTGTCAAGGCACTTTTATTGGTTGTTATGGGTCATGTTTATGATCAGAGTTACTATATTTGAAGTGTTCTACCATGTGGTTTAAAATACAAAACATATGTCTCATGTGCTTGATCTGCACATAGTTGCAATGACAATGTTATGTAACATTATTAGCTTGCTGTCACCATATTTGATTGCAAGTTCTGTTTTCCATTATATGCTAGCATCGTGTCCCTACTGATCACAGCCAAGTACTGCCTAACAAATGGCACCATGTAGAAAATGTATTTGTCCAACAATCCCTGAAACATTTGATATGTATTACTGAAATAACATCTCTGTAGTCATTAGGGTTATGAAAATGACCTATGTTAAAATGCCCTAATAAAGCATATGTACATTATAGATATGGATTCCTTGCCTAGCACACCCTCTGTAAGTAAAAAAAAAAAAAAGAGCTACAGACTCAAGCCTGCCTTGTATCCCATATCATTGATTGCAGGCCATTTTCATGTGTGTCATTGTCTTATCAAGTATAATCTGTGTAAGAATTTGCTCCCTTACTATATTAGGTAATCTGGATTGTGATTTAAGGCATACATGTCATTTGACAGTTGTTAACCCTTTTTTTATTCCTCAATAATCAAGTCTATTTCCACATGTATTCATTTATAAATGTCCTATGCTTTGAAGCTAGTACTTAAAGGGGTTGTCTCACTACAAAGAATAGCTTTCAAAGTGTAGGGAACACTAAATGAAGACATTTTCCAAATATATTGCGTTGTTCATCTTTTTTTGTTAAGGAGCTACAAGTGATTTTATCACCTTCTGTGCTCTCTCGGGTTCCCTAAGTGACTGACCTGTGTACATCTCCCCCCCTGCTGTTTGTTCTATCTGATAGGGAGTGATGTCATCACACAGGTCATGGCCAGCAGTGTGAAAGCTTGTGTGTTATCTGATCTTTCATAAAAAATACTAATTATTCTACTGTTTACATTAGCTCAGCAGCTTCTCAGCAGCTCAGAGAAGGTAATTTAGCTAATCTAGACTGATAAATAGAGAAGTTTGAATACACAGACCTCGTATGCTAATTACAGACAGCTTGACCAGGAAGTGACAGAGCAAAGCAGCATTATTTCATTCATGCATCCTATGAAACTTTGAGATGAGACAACCCCTTTAAAGAAGGACTCCCATGTCATTGAATAGCTTTAAATATGTAGGCAAAGGTAAATAATGCTTTTCTGGGTATTGGTCACATCTCTGCTCTAGCCTTGTACCTCAGGAGCCTTGTACGTTGCTGTCAAGTCTTCAGTGACACTGTTATTTTTATATTTAAATACATAGAAAACAGTTTGTCTTAACAGTATGTACATTTTCTCTCTCACTAAGAAATTCCTATTCTAACCAATTAAACTCTGCTAGCTCACATTTATACAAATTTATATTAGCAAACCTTATATCTCCTCAATACAGGATAAGCCCAACAGCCATATGTGAGTGTCCCACTTCGCCCATCAAAATCCAAAAGGAGTTCAACTGTTGTGGTCAAAAAAAGAAAACAATCCACACACTGCATTTTCCGCTTCAATTTCAGTATTTTGTATTTAGTATATTGCACTCAAATTTTCAGTAAGTGTTTACATATATGGACATTTATGAATAAACACGAATGTCTGTAGTGAAAGTACAGCAACATGTTCATTTTAGGTAGATACTATGCCAACAGCAGACACATATTATTCATATATTATCAGGCATAACCTGTGCTTATATAATTTGTATTTCATGGTCTTTTCTAGTCCAGCCCGACCTCAATCTCTGTGGCATAGGAGCATGGCTGTGTCATTTTAAAGGATAGAAACCTTCTTTGTTAAGCTCACATTTTATTAAGCTTACTGCTTGGTCAGTGTCATTTTTTTAAAACCCCTACATCACCAGTGTCCCTTTAACAGACACAGCTAGGAGTAGAAGATAGCAGAGCTGAAATGTAAGTCACTGCTGTAGAACTGCCCACAGCCTGCACATGAAGTATGAGCCTGAAGCAGGGGGGTAAGAACAGGTTCTCTTAAAGCAGCCAGAAGGGAAAACCCCTATAATCATAAGAAAATGTTCAAACTACTATTAAAGCACTATTTTGCAATGATCCACCTTAAATTCTGAAAAAATATCCTAACAAATGGAACATTTCTCTATTTCTTAGATATCTGCACATTGAAGCAAGAAGAAGGAGACTGTCAAGATTATGAACTGAAGTGGTGGTACAACTCAGACCTGAATGAGTGTGTTCAGTTCTGGTATGGAGGCTGCGGAGGAAATAAGAATCAATTTGAAACTCAAGAGGAGTGTGAGGTCACCTGTTCATCTTGAGATGGTTTCAACAGATAACTGTGTATGTTGGTGCCATGAAGAAATCAACAATCATGTTTAGAATTGGATCAGACCCTTCATTTACATGGTCACTAAACTAGTTTTAAAGGGTAAATGATGTGCTACAAGTGCCAAAATAGGAAAATTTGTAGCTAAATAATTATGTGTAGTTTTAATTTTTTATTTAAAGATACAAGATTGGAAAAGATAAATGTTGAGTAACTTTAAACTGCACTGTTTGATGTTATACCTCAAAGCTTTGCTCATATATTTGGTATCTACAGAAGAATCATGGATTTCAGATCAGGCATTTCATCATGCGGCAAATGATACCTAAAGGAAATTGAATTGTGAAAAAGTGTAATCTATGAATTGATTTAAAAATGATTCCAAACTTTAGTTGCGCTCACCACATGGCCTCTGATTTTACAAGCTCCATGACAAATATGACTGATCTTTTGATCTCTGTCATAACCATGTTAACACGTCTTTTACAACAGCAAAAGCGTGATTTTTAAACAGGAAGAGGGGATTCAAGTGTTAGTGCTTGTTCTAGAGAAGGCAACATTTGCCCTATTTACATCCCCTTAGCAAGCTTTCTTCATGTATTACATTATACAGTGGTCTTTCAAGTTCCAATGGCTTCAGGATGGAACATTTTTAACATACAAATGGTCTTTTCTAGGACATTGTAACTTTTAACCACTGCCAATCTGTGGCACACGTGATTGACTCGAAGACAAAACCAATTATCATGAAAACCTGTATTGATGAAGTACAAATACATGTCCTGTATTGTTTTTTACATGTGTGAAGATGAGCAGCTGCTCTAGGTTCCAGGTTAGGATAGCGCCATTTTCTTTATTTCTCGTACATTGTGTATAAACTAGATTACCCAAAGAAGAACCTGTCTTCTAAACAGAAAGGCATTTACAGCTTTCAGCAGCTCTTTTTTTTTATTTTGCATTATGTTAGGTTAACATTTTGGAGCTTCAGAACGAATTACCAATTATAGAGTTATGGTTTCAACATACAAAAGTCCTCCTGGAACGTTTAAATATTGTGTATTGTTTAGGGACCAATTTTGAGTTTTGTATAGTGTGGTTTAAGGACTGTGGTAGCTTTCTTTGTAACATTACTAGTGGTCTTAGGGCTCGTTTACACATGGCTACAGGTAGGAAGTTCTGATAAGAGCCTATGCCAAAAAACAGTGCTTTATGTATATATCACTACAACTGACATTTACTTCCACTTATCACGTTGTTAATAACAATGATTTTCACAGTGGCAAAATTGATGAGTTTATGATAGTTTAATCTCTTATCGTTCATCTTTCCACACTGAACAATTATCATTACAATCATGTAAAAAGAAGGGAATTGTGAGAATAATTGGCCAGTGTAAATTCGCTTTTTAGTTTGGTTTCATGGGTGTCTACAGATGCTCCGACATTATGAGTGGTTTATTCTTGATAATTATCATACAAAGTGATTGACTGTTATGATTAATATACAATATCCTTGAAGATCTAGAGTGGTTTAATGGTTCACACAAGATATTCCTTTTGTGATATCACCTTAAATCTAATTTTATTTAATCTAAACAGGTCCACATTTATCGTGGGCGTCAAGTGCTGATTTTCAGAGCTCAATATTAATTTCAAATTACTATTGAGCTAAAAGTTGGTTGCCTGTAGCTAGAACTTTGGTGGACTCACTGCATATGAATTTATACAGCTCCTGTTTACCTCAATTATAAATCAATATTCAGTGAGTTCCTCTAGATAGCACATAAAGAACTTCAGTATTTAGCGAGATGGGTTCTTCTGATCGTCTTGTAGATGGGTTACCAGGCAAACTCAACTGTGTGTGCCCCTGGTTCACTGTTATCTGTTGAAATCCATTCTGCCTGATTTATTATAGGTGCATCATGTTTCCTTTTTATTACTAGATAGAACAGTATAGCACACTAAACTACTATGACCACCAAGAAGTAAGGAAACCAAGAGCTATCAAAAGTGTGAACAAAGCCTTATGTTTATTGTATTTTCTAAACTGTGGAGAGATCAATTGAACGTTTCCCCTCTTTAGAACAAACTTTTCTTATTTTTACTCCTCCGAAAGTATTATCAAAGTGACCAAATCAAACAAAAAGCATTCAGTGCATTTGTTTTTTAATAATGTAGAGAATGGTGCTCAAAAATTTAATATTTGTTTTCAAATAACATGTACAAATTGTACATGTATTTTTGCATCTTTTTTGATCTGAATAAAGTGTTTTATGAGATTTTCATTAGTTGTTGTTCTTTATTACACTGCTTTTTGACCCTTTATCACACATTATGCTTTGAACATCATTCATGTTAGTGTTCACAGGTTTCTATACTGATCAGATATTCAGTATTTATAGAACTGGTAAAGTGTCACATACATTAACAAAAAAGTTATCGGGGACATTGCTGTAGATTTAAAAACCACCTTCCTAAGATATGTGCCCCTTTTAATATAAATTTAATGCTACAAACCATACTGGAGATTATATTACTGATCAGACATAATTACAGGCTAAATACAAAGCAATTACATCCAATGATTTATAGGTCACATCTTTTCTGATGAGAGACATTGTTTCCTCATCTTCTCCATTTAGGGCTGACCACTTTGAAAGTTTCTGCAAAGTTTGCTATCCAGTACTTCCAAATGCTTTACTCCAGAGGACAGTGTGAGGAAAATTGGCCTCAATTCAGATGCAATTCCCAAATGCTTCTTCCATAGGAAGCCAAGCCAGCCCAGCAGGGAGAGGGGAGGGGGGGGGGGGGTCGAAATATAAAAGGGTTGTCCGTTAATTTCGTTAGCACCTTGGCCAGAGCCCTGCACAGAGCTGAACAACAAAGGGGTTAGGAGACTGCCGGGCACCGATCTTCCATAAGGATTTATGGGAGAACCGTGCATCACAGGTCAACCCCAGTTTCATATTTTTAAATATGAAACTTCCCACATATATAGCTGTCACTCCCGCATTTGTAGGGCATCCAGGAAGAGAGAAACTCACAGCTTGGACAGGGAATGATGCAGAAGGCCAGCATTTGGTACCAGGTCGTAGCTTAGGCACATCCAGATATGATGGTGACACTTTCTCAATTCTGTCCCAATGCCTTGCCGCAGTATTACCCATTTTTTGTTAAAAGCTAAAAGCAGCATGGCTGAGAGGGAGGAGAATGTAGACCATCCCAGGGACGTGAGATGGGGTGTGAAGGGGGTTCGACGTGGGCTGTCGCAGTACTGTTATAAACCAAAGCCCAGGTTTGCCCATTGTCGTTTCCATTGGAGAGGGATTACGCCGAGCATACAGGAGCATCCAGAACCAGCAGACTACATTCACCCCGGTGTATGCCAGCACAAGGCTAACCTGAGGTAAATAGACACATCTGCTGCCTCTTTGTAACCATGTCTGTATTTGCACCTCTGACCAATATCTGTATAGTATTGTCCTTATGTATATATTGTTTGTCTAGTGCACCCTCCAAGGTGAATTAAATCTATAAACTTTAATCTGGGCTAGTCTGTTGTCTTGATCATCGATCTCTCACATGCCCTTATTCTCGGTCTTAAGTATATCGCTACCTGGGCTGGTTCCTGGCCTTGTTGTGAGACGGCAACGGACCAGTCTTATAACCAATGAGGAACTGGTGGCAGTCTACTGGGCTGACAGAGCTCTGTTTAACCAGTGTGGGTAAACAGATCTCTCCCAGCCGTTCATGGTTGTGAGCGAATGGGGTTTCCTCTCGCACTCCCTGGGTCTTCCTGTGCCCATGTGGACAGGGGTTAAATGTGAAACCGTATCTGATTGACCTTGTGCACCAAGTCAGGCCGTCGACCCTCGCTGGGCATGGGCTGTTTCCTGACAGACACAATTTTAGTCCCTCCTAAAAATAATATTGCCATAAGTCAGGCAGCAAGTACAAATTCAATTTTAATTTTGTTAAGCCAAACCTTTAAAGGGGTTTTATCATTACATTAAATGGTCTTCAGAATAAGGGGACAATGAAAACAAGCAACTTTGCAATTGGATGTCATTTGCAAACCTGTCTTGTTTTCACTGTCTCCCTTATCTTCATTTTCTGTAAACACTGTTCCCAGCGCCGGTTGGATTCCACCTCCTTTCATGTCATTGGCTGATGGCTCTACTAATTTACATTCTGTCTGGCCCCTGGTCGTATTCACGGGACCGCGCATTTCTGCCTCTCTGACTCAGAATAAGGGGCAGGCAGCATTTCACTCTGCACAGCCAGCAGCTTCACAGTACCACTGCAGCTGCTTCTACAATCAGCAAACAGCAGAATTATGCTGACTCAGAATAAGGGGCAGGCAGCATTTCACTCTGCACAGCCAGCAGCTGCACAGTACCACTGAAGCTGCTTCTACAATCAGAAAACAGCAGAATTTTGCCTCGGTGCCTTGTGTAAACATAGAAGAGAGACAGATCTGTGCTGCTCTGGATGAGTTCATAGAAGACTGGATTCAACTGTAACAAACCTCCAGCTGTGAGCGGAGAAGAGATCAGTGCTCTGAGTTAATAGAAGACTGTATATACCAGGGTTCCCCAAACTCCAGTCCTCACGCCCACCCACAAGTCATGTTTTCTGGCTTTCCTTAGCAGTGCACAAGTGATTTAATTATGCTGCACAGGTGACTTAATTATTGTCAGTGCATTCTGTGGGATATCGTGAAAACATGACCTGTTGTTGGGGCGTGAGGACTGGAGTTTGGGAACCCCTGGTCTAGACTGAATGCAGGGCTTTGGTATGTAAACATACAGCTCTTACAAAATAAGACTGCATAGGGAGAGGAAGGACACAGTGACATGGGGACTCAGACAGAGAGGGGGGGATTTTCAATGCCCTCCCACTGAACTCAAACAAACACACTGATTCGGAAGCGAGCATGAACAGTGAAGGGTGGGGATGATGTCATCCTCCTTCAGTTAAGAAACACCCAGCTGGGAGGGGAAAAATTGTCCCTGTATTTTAGGAACTGAGAAACTGAAAGTACAAGGAAACACATGAACTGATGAAGCGATACATCCCCTATAACCATGCCAAATCCCGACTCAAACATTATCATTATTGTTCATTCTAAGCCTTCTCCAACATATCAGCACAAAAAATAATTTAACAGAGTGCCAACTTCATTTAAAGCAGATGAATCAGTAATAACAAGTAGTACAGCTGGCACCGTCATTGTCTCCCCAGACCCCTGACATCTAGTCCCTAGATTTAAGAACCTAAAATGAAGTCATGTCCAAGACTTCAGACCTTAAAAGTGTGTTCCAGGAGTTACAAAAGCTGGTCCGTCCATCGGGGCATGATAAACATAGAGGTTAAAAATCATACTTACCTCCCGTACACTCCCGTTCAGTCTTCACACTCCCGTTCATCCCTGCTGTAGTAGTGAACATTCATCGTTCACGTGACAGGTGCAACCAATCACAGGCAACACTGTCATGTGCACATGACCACTGTGGCCTGTGATTGGCTGCACCTGTCACATGAATGATGAATGATCACAGCTACAGCAGGCAGGGCCGTCTTAACAGCACTATGGGCCCCTGGGCAGAGAGGTGTACTGCCCCCCGCCCCCCCCCAAAAAAAAAAAACACTACTCAAAGAAACAAATATAAACATTACCAGCTCCGGTCACCATTACATGACAGAGACTTTAGCACTGATGGAATATAATAGCAAAATAACCCCTGACACCAGGGACTCACCGGAGACGTCCTGTCTGATCAGTCTTTCTCTGAATCGTTCTTTTTCCCTTTTCCTCTCCTTCCGTCTAGACCGACATGACGCCTTGTCCCGGCCGCCACTCGTCCCTGCAGAATGCAACGCACAAACATCTTAGAATCCTCACTTTATCAGCACTTCGCTGCTGATTCCTACCTTTGTTATGGGCGCCCCACATTTAGTAAGTAGGTAGTACATAGTTGCCAACTTTTGAAAATGAAAAAGCAGGAGATTTTAGACGGCGGTGCGCGTAGCGCGCCGCGACAAAAATTTGCATGGGCACGCCCATCTTTTCAGTATGCCACGCCCCCTTCAAAAAGCCACACCCACTCCACCTAACTGCATAACGGCTTTGGAAGAAAGCCAGGTAGATGCCCTTATAGCCAGGTAGTAACCCCCCATAAGCAGGTAGTGCCCCTTACAGGCAGGTAGATGCCCCCTTGTAGGCAAGTAGATGCCCCTATTGTAGCCAGGTAGGTGCCCCCCTTTGTTAGCCAGGTAGGTGCCCCCATTGTTTGCCAGCTAGTGCCCCCTCTGTTGCCAGCTAGTGCCCCCATTGTTGCCAGCTAGTGCCCCCTCTGTTGCCAGGTAGTGCCCCCATTGTTGCCAGCTAGTGCCCCCTCTGTTGCCAGGTAGTGCCCCCATTGTTGCCAGGTAGTTGCCCCCTCTGTTGCCAGGTAGATGTCCCCTCTGTTGCCAGGTAGTGCCCCCATTGTTGCCAGGTAGTGCCCCCATTGTTTGCCAGGTAGTGCCCCCTCTGTTGCCAGGTAGATGCCCCCTCTGTTGCCAGGTAGTGCCCCCTCTGTTGCCAGGTAGATCTCCCCTCTGTTGCCAGGTAGGTGACCCCCATTGTTAGCCGGGTAGGTGCCCCCATTGTTGCCAGGAAGTGCCCCCGTTGTTTGCCAGCTAGTGCCCCCTCTGTTGCCAGCTAGTGCCCCCATTGTTGCCAGGTAGTGCCCCCTCTGTTGCCAGGTACTGCCCCCATTGTTGCAAGGTAGTGCCCCCTTGTTGCCAGGTAGATGCCCCCTCTGTTGCCAGGTAAGTGTCCCCATGTTGCCAGGTAGATGCCCCCTCTGTTGCCAGGTAGATGCCCCTCTGTTGCCAGGTAGTGTCCCCATTGTTGCAGGTAGATGCCCCCTCTGTTGCCAGTAGATGTCCCCTCTGTTGCCAGGTAGATGTTCCCCATTGTTGCCAGGTAGTGCCCCCATTGTTGCCAGGTAGGTGCCCCCATTGTTGCCAGGTAGTGCCAGTAGTTTAAAAAAATAAATAAATAAAAATCTTACTTACCAGATTTCCTTCCTCTTCTCCACGTCCGGAGCCGGTGGCCGCTGACAGCAGACTGCAGGGCCGCGGAGCGGGAGCGCGCGATGACGTCATCACATCGCGCGCCTGCCCCGCGGCCTCCTGGGAGCTGAACAGACGGGATCAGTAGATCCCAGATGTTCAGCCTCGGCTGCTGCTTGCACCGCGCGGTGCAGGCAGCGGCCGTGATGGCTGCATGGCTGGGTCTGTGACCCGGCCATGCAGCCGTGTGATGAGGGGGCCACAGACCGGCGCCGGTACTCGGGGCCCGCCAAGGGGAAACCCCAGCCTCCCCCGGCGACGCTCCGAGCCGGCGCTGCGGCCCGAATCCCGGCTGCCCCCGGGCAGAGCCTGGCTGTCGCTCCACTGGGCAGGGTAGGCGGCTGCCCGGGAGGGCCCCCAGAGATCGTGGGGCCCCCGGGCAGTGGCCTACCTGGCCCAATGGAAGAGACGGCCCTGACAGCAGGGAAGAATGGGACAGTCGCTGGGACTGAACGAGAGGTAAAAATGATTCTTAGCTTCTATTTTTTATAATGCCCGACGGGCGAACTAGCTTTCTGAATTCCTGGAATGCCCCTTCAAAATTAATCCGTATCCCATAAATAATTCAGACCTCAAAATCTAAAATTAATTTAGACTCAAAACTGCAACCCAGCTCCTCTCAACCCAGTCTCTCATAACTCCTATCAGTGTTGCAGGGTTGCAGCAGTCTGTCTTAGCATTCAGTAATTTATTTGTATTTGTTGATAGTTCTTATTTTCTTAATAACTCTTACTCCTGGGGTGGCCTTTAAAAAAAAAATAGGAAAAAGACAATGCCAAATAGCTATTCTGTTAATTCCGCCTTACAAAATAGTACCAAAAAAAACTTACAGCTTTTTCCACAGAAAACAAACCCTAAGAGACCCTTGTTGACATAAAAATAAGAGTTATGGTTTCAGAGAATGGAAAAGGAAGAAGAAATGCCTGTTTTTTAAAAAATGAAAACTTGATTTTATTATAAAAAAAATTCTAAAACTACCTAACTTTGGTGTTGCTGTGATTTAACTAACCCACAGAATAAAGTTAGTGTTACTTCTGCTGTATGTTGAATGGTACAAAATGAGGGATCTAAAAAATAAATAAAAGGCCACATTTTTGTGTTTTTTTCCCATTCCCCAAAAGAAAGTTAATAAAGTTAATCAACATTCGGGTCACATTATTATAACCACCAGATAACATCCAGATTAACCGCCATTTGCAGCATGAACAGCAGGCTGAAAGTGATTCAATGAGGTGCTGGTAGGTTGTCACAGGTATCTGGATCTGTGTTGACTGCAGTGCATCCCACAGATGGAGGGTACGTGGGGGAGATCCATGGAGCGCACACAATGATTGAGGTGGTCCCACAGATGCTCAATTGGGTTCGAATCATCGGAATTAGAGGACCAGGGTAGTACTTAGAAGTCTTGGGCATGCTCTTCCAACCAATGTTGGACATTTCTATCCATGTAAAATGTTACATTGTCTAGCTGGAAGTTGCCATTCGCTCCATGGAAGACATTTTGCATGTATTAGTATATGTGAAAGGTTGGATTCCTATCCAAACTAGTTGAAAGTGGCTTCCAAATGAATGAATTTGCCCAGACAGTGCCCCAAAAACATTCCTCAGACCATATTGCTGCCACCACCAACTTGTGTCTTCTGATGTCTCTCGCCTGACATGCCAATGTCTATCCATTTGATGAAACAGAAAACGTGACTCATCGGAGAAATCAATCCTTTGCCAATCAAAAAAGGTCTAATTCTAATACTGATGTGAAAATTGATGCCTTTTCTGGAAATGTAACTTCAGTAACATCAGTGCATGACCATCTGCTTGTCTGATAGCCCCCTGGTTTACTTTGGTAGTGAGCTGCTCCACGATAGTGTGTAGATCCACCCTTATGAACCTTCAAACCAGACATTTACCTCTCACATCAATGGTATGTGGTATCCCTCAGTTTCTAAGTTTGTCCACTCACAATACACTTGTACCACAGCAGCACATAAACAGTTCACAAACTGCACAGTTTCAGGAATACTGTCACTCCTGGCCCGGAAGTGTGAGCTAAGACCTCGAATCTTCCTCAGCAGACAGTCAAGACCCAGGTAGCACTTAAGAAATTTCTGCACAACCAGGTTCATGACATGTGCCAGGCAAGGGATGTGGGTAAGTCTAGGGCAGCAAGGAGATTTCTCCCATTGTTGAACACCACCTTGCCTGGCGCCAGGTTCTTAGCATCCAGCCACTGGTCAGTCTGAGTGCGCAGAGCCGCAGAACTCTTGACCTGTGGGTTGACGGTCTCCAAGACAAATTAATTTGAGAATGGCCTGGTTTCTCTTGGCGCGTGATACCACCCGTTGAGGTTGGGGATCTGGAGTCTGCACCATCCCAGTAGTGTGGAAGAGTGTTGACCGAGACCCATCACCAGAGGCACTGTCATCCACCAAACTCACCCAATGACCAGTCAGTGAGATGTAACACCCTTGACTGTGCTTACTAGACCATGTGTCTGCAGTGAGCTGGACTTTGGTGGACACAGATGCAGCCAATGCGCTGGAGATCTTTTCTGCAATGTGGCGGGCCAGGGCAGGGATAGCTTTTATACTTGCTCGACATCTGATATTGAGGGCATGCCAGGGCCATAATGTGTCGGAAACCGTCTCTATCCACTAGACGGAAAGGTAATATTTCCCAGGCCATCAGCCTGGCAATGCTGTCATTCAGGCATTTGTCTTTGGGATGGCTGGGGTGAAAGCATTTCTTATGCTCACACACATGGTACCCAGAAGTCTTGCAGCCGGACTGGCTGCTGTACGGCATGCTGGTCACATTGGTGGAGGGGGAAGGTTTAAGCTGTGTTGCGGGTGGGAATTGGCCAACAGTATATGGGATTGGGAATGGTGCTTGCTCATACTGCTCTGGCACATCGGCAACAGAGGACCGCTTGGGAGTGGAAGTGGCCCAGGAGGCGGAAGATTTCCGGTGGATGGAATCCCAAGGTCTGTGTGGCCTTTTTTCTCCAAGTGACTCTTCCACAGCAATTCAGCTTTAAGCATGTACCTTTCATTCTCGATGCTTAACACTCTTTAACTCTTTCCTTACTAAACACGTTGAAAGCAAACCTGGCATATAACGTCACTTGGCGAATCTGAGGCTTGATCAAAAAAGGCCCAGGCTTCACAGGTAGTGTTGACGATTATTGGCCACGACACGTCGAGGGCGTAGCCGACCATCCGACAAGTTTTCGATGGTCGATGAAGTTATCACAGGGGTTAAAATCATGGGAAAGGGAACAACACCCTTTATTCTTACAAAACCAAACAGGGCTGGAAAGCTGGAATTTAAAACCCACAAAAGTCAAATGGATAGTGCACATCTTTTGGGAAAACACTTAAGTTATAAAGCCACAGAAAAAAAATCATAGACCTTCACTTTCCTGCTTGCACCACAACATGACCCCTTTAAACCCGCATGGAAAACCCACCACAAATTAAAAATGCAGAAGGCAGTTTTGATTTAACCATCATTTTTCTTGAAATGGGCATTGAATATCCCGTCCCGAAAACAGCATGAGCCCCAAACCCCATGACCCCCCGATTTAAAAAGGGCCGGAAAAAGGGGTCTTTCAACCACCATTTTGTTTCATGGACTTGACTATACCTTTCCTGGGGCCACAGCATGGCCCCCAAACCTCTGCCCCCCCTTTAAAAAGTGCCCGGGGAAAGGAGTCTTTCAAACCCCCCATTTTGTTTCCGGGACATTGACTTACCTGTCCTGGGCCACACATGAGCCCCAAAACTGTGACCCCCCAGATTAAAAAGTGCCCGGAAAAAAGGATCTTTGAACCACCTTTTAGTTTCACTGGGGAAATTGATATCCCTGCCTGGGCCACAGATGAGCCCAAACCTCATGACCCCGATTTAAAAAGTCCGGGGAAAAAGGAGTCTTTCAACCCCCATTTTAGTTTCACTGGCATATACGTCCTTTTTGGGGCCTTGCCCCCCCGTATGATGCGGATAATTGGCTTCATTGGAAATACTGGTGGTTAACGCTCCGTCACCCCGTGCCTTTTTTTGGCTTCTTTTTCTCATTTTACTCAACGTGTGGAGGAAATGTCTCTGTACTTTTTCTCTGTCCTGTCCATACACCAAAGTC